>JACXSL010000242.1:0-25000 GCA_019514585.1 Dendrobium officinale
TTACCATAAAGAGACCTTTCACTACTTAACAAATATGAGTTTTAGTGAGGATGAGAGTAGAAGAAGATCATATGTCCAAAACAAACGGGCATAAATCACTGAAAAAGATCTAGGAACTTTTCTGCATCTAAAGACTCAAGGTAATAGAGCACACACTATGACCTCCAAATCTGAGTATGATTGGTCTGAATAAACAAAACTCTTAGAGGGGTTACTCAAGTTGGTCACTTGGCTAGATTTTATAGTTTAAATCAAAATATAAGAGTCATCCAACATGTGCTTAGAACTTTAATAATTCCTAAGGCTAGTGATCGCATAAACATTACTCCTCTTATTTCCATAGTTACCTATCTAATCATGACTGGACAACCAATTGATGATGCTCAACTCATTCTAGATTATATTCATAATCTTTCTGAAATTGAGTTTGATTCTCATAGGAGGAAGAAAAATATTGCTCTAAGACATCTAGTGACATATATCTTAAAAAAGAAGTACAACATTGTTCATCCTGAGGTTCCACTCGAAATGCTAATCTATTTCACTGATGCATCTTTTCGAGCACTTTTTGGGAAGAATGACAATTCTAGTGAGGATATTGAGGAAGAAGGGGGAGCACCTGCACCTGCTTATGGATCTGACTTTTAGGAGATGGTCCTGCACTTTGACCAGTTAGAGAGTCATTTTGATCAAATTCAGACTCACCTAAACAAGTAGGATGCATAGTATCAATAAGACATGGGTTAGATCTAAGGTCAATTCAACTTGGTGAACATTAATGTAGCTATGATGAATAGCTATTTCTCAGTCTTTAACCAGCCTCCTCCTCCAGACCAGGGCCCCTTTAAGTTCTAGATATACTTCTTTTCTATTGTCTTTGCAGTCCTCTCCAGATGTGATGATTTTAGTGTTGATTTCAGTGTTTTGTGTACTTGTCTTTATTTAGTTTTTATGTTGATGTTGTACTATTTTTATTTTGATAAAAATTTATATCAATGAGCTTCAATGTATTTGATCTTTAAATTGATATCAGTAAAAAATATCTTATTTTGATTAGTTGTTTTTATTCGTTGTTTATAATGTAAGTTTGCTTATATGATAATCCAGTCTTAATTGATCTAAAAAGTATTATAAAATAACCTACAATACAAAATTAATTTCATTATGAAATCTAATTTTTTAAAAATTTTAAGTTAACTTATAACTCGATCAAGTTAAAGATATTAATCTCATGTTCTTTTTAGGCAAACAAAATTTAAATATTATTATTGCAATTTTGATGTCTTATTATTTTTTATTTCTCTTTTCAATATAATTATCTTTGTAATTAAAGAATTTTGATTCTTTAGATTATTGATTTTGGAAAGATTAATCATAAAAAAGGTATATAAAAAATAAATGTATAATGTGTACAAAAATCAAAATATGTGTAATAGTTGGCAAATTGAAAAGAGGCATAAAATTTGCCCAAATAAAAAAAGATGCACAAAGTGTGCCACAAATATTTGAAATGATGGACAATGTCACCAATTGAATGTGTTCTTTCCTCTATCGTTTAATCTTCAAATTCAAATCAATCTAATATTCAATTATATTTTGTATTGAAAATTAAACTTAATTAATCTTATTTAGTCAATTTTGTAATAATTATCTCAATCTAATTGTCTAGAATGCTTCTTGACCTTGATCAATTTTTCTTATCTAAGTTATAATTTAATTTAAATGCTTTTGAATCTTTCTTTTTCATCTAATGATAACTAAATTTTTATTGCAATTCTAATTCAATCTCTATCAAAATTAATTATTAAGGTCTCTCATATGACTTCTTTCATTTCAACCTTCCTTTTCCCTTTTTGTTGTTGTCAAAAGGGGGAGTTAATATTGTTTTTTATATTTTTATTTAATTTTTTATTTTTGTGTTTGTTTTTTAGGGTTTATGTTATCTGTTGTGATGTTTTTTTTTGTTATTTAAAATAAGCAATTTTTTTTTTTAAAATGTTCTTCATGAAATTTTCCTATGTTCACATGTTCATTCTTTTAGGGGGAGCTAAGGAGAAATTTATGATATATAAGTTCACTCAAATAATAATTATTTTACCATCATTAAAAAAGAATAAATTGTTGAGATACTTGCAGCTTAGTTCTTGATTGTTGATATTCTTATTACAATATGTATATTTTTTATTATTCCAATTATTATTATTTTGATTATTATTTCTCCTCGCATATTTTGGATATATTATTTTGTTGATTGTGTGTACTAACATTTCAGGGAATTCATACTCCAGATTGTTGAAGACTTCAATTCAGATCAGTTTAGGGTTTATTATAATTGAAGTATATATATATATATTTTATTGAGTCTAAGAGAATGTGATTATAATCGAATAACTATGCACACACATACCGGGGTAGAGTTTAAAATCAATAAGTTTTAAACTGATCGTATTGTACGATGTCTTTTTGCATAGGATGATCTGATTAATTATTTTCCTGTGCTAGTAGTCAAAAGAATAGGAAATAGAAATTTTTTTTAAGTATGGATCGTACTGTATGATATACTAATCGTATGTATGCCATCCAGCGTACGAATTGGATGGATCCCTTATTATCCAGATGAACATGAAAATTTTCTGAACAATTTGTACCGTACGATGTCTTTATTATACGTATGTCGTCAAGGATACGAATTAGACGGGTCCCTTTTTGCCTAGACGAACTTGAAAATTTTTTGAACGGTTCCATATGATGTCTTCATCGTACGTACGCCGTCCAAGGTATGAATTGGATGGGTCCCTTTTCATCCCAATGAATGTGAACATTTTTATAACTAATTGTAATGTACGATGTCATTATCATACGTATGCCATCCAGAATACAAAATTGTGGGGTCCCTCTTCGTCCCGACGAAGGTGAAAATTTTCTAACTGTATGTACCTGATGAACTTGGTTCATATCGGATCTTCATCATGTATGAAATTATTTCGTTCTGATTCACATAAGGTTCATACGCAATAGTTTTTAAATTATTCATATGTACGAACATAAGATCATATTGTTCTATCGTGTATACTCAAAATGGAGAATTTCAGTTCTCTAGATGGGTTTTTGTGTATTTGATATAAAAGGTCCTCTAAAATTGACGTGAAAAAGTCTTGCCTTTGTGAATTTTTAAGAGCAAGTGAAAGAGCGACTTTAGGATAGTGTTTGAGAGATATTTCTTATAATTAGAGTGTGAAGAGTTCATAAGGTTACTCAAAGGTAAGGATCTCTTTGTGATTTTGGTGATTACTCTTCTTTTCTTCTTTCGAGTTGCTCATGAGAAGATCTTTGGAGAAGATCCAGTACTCTGCCGATAATTGGAGAGTGTTAAAGGATGACAGTACTCTATCGACACTTCGAGGGTGTGAAAGGATGAAGGTTCTCTGCTGACACTTGAGGGTGTGAAAGGATGATTGCTCTTTACCAACACTTGGAGGGTGTAAAAGGACGATGGTTCTTTGCCTCATCAGAGATTGGTGGAAGAGAAGTTTTGTAAAGGCTTATCTACCTTGCTGTGGGAGCAAAAGGAGAGACACTTTTGTAATAATGCAATATCTTAAGAGGGAGTCTTCAGGTAGTGGATGTAGGTCGTGTTTGACCAAACCACTATAAATTTTTGTGTTTTTTAATTTTCATATTTATTTACTGCATGTTATTTACTATGGTTGAAAAGTATTTTGAAACTTAATTTAACTTGCTATGACATACAAATTAGTTTTCTATTTAAAAAATCTAAAAAAAAAATAAAGTACCAATTTAACCCCCCCCCCCCCCACTCTTGGTTAGTTTTGGGACAATTGCTTAATTTTAACAACCTATACAGAATCAACAGAGGGTTCAAGATTAGGATGTTACAATTGATGTGTATAAATCTATTAAATTCCCTCAAGAGATGAATAAAGATTACTTTAGGGGGGATTTGGAAGATGTTTAGTAGAGAGTCTAAAAGAAGAATTGCTGGAAAGATAATTTTTAGAGGAAGAAGATGAAAAGAATAAAGAGATGTTAAGAAAATATGTTATAACAAATGAAGGGAATGAAAGTTTGATCAATGTAAATTTTGATTTATTAGAAACTTCTTCCTTTAAAAAATCTAAAACACCCATTGAAAGGGCACCCTAAATTAGAACTTAAGGCTTTACCTTATCATCTCAAGTATGCCTTTTTGGGCAATAATTATACTCTTTTTGTAATCATTTCTTAAAGTTTAGAGCATCAACAAGAAAGTGATTTGATTAGGGTTTAAGTAAATTTAGAAGAGCTTTTGGGAAGATAATTGTTGACATTAAGGGGATTAGTCCCTCAATTTGCTTGCATAAAATTTTAATGGAAGCTAATTCAATACCAAAAACTGACCCTCAAAGGTAATTTAACCCTTTCCATGAAAGATGTTAGGAAAGAGATTCTTAAACGGCTTGATGCTAGGATTATTTACTGTTGCAACTGGAGCTCACGAGTTTATATTTTTGATGATAATAAATATTATGGCTCACATCCTTATGTTTATATATATTTGCAATACATTTTTATTTATGTGTGCACTAATATTTTAGGAACATCATGCACCATCCAAAGAAGATTCAAAGCTCAGGATTGGGTAGAATATGTTATGTTATAAAGATTTTTGTAATATTCATTGATGTATTTTTTTTCTTAAGTCAAGTACAATAAGGGTTTTTACTAGCTTGGTAATCATACACACACACACATACTCAGGGGGAGTAACATTGAGTCAGAACAAGAAGTACATTTTTTTAACTGATCATACTATATGATTTATATCATATTATATGAGTAGCTCATCTAACTTTTTATACCAGATGATTTAGAACATCCAGGATAATCAGTTATGATCATGAAAAAAAGCTTTCAATCATAATTTAGGCAATATTTTAAATTTCATATTTTATTCTAATCATCCAAGATATTATACATTGTGTTGGACGATCTATGACAATCATGCCAAAATTAATATTATGATTAATGGAATAATTATGGTTAATTTATTAAATCTAATCATCTAGGATGATCAATAAAGATCATATTGGATGACCAAAGGGGTACATGGGACAATACTTGATCATCCAGATGAATATCATTATTTTTCTTCAAATCAGCTAGGATGATCCCTAATATTATATTGGCTGATCTGTATAAATTTGAACTTATCGTATTAGGCTATCTAGAGATTCTACAGTACTATCAGGTTAAATTCTGCATATTGTACTAGTTGATCTTGTGATTATACTATAAGATCTTTGACGGTAGAATTGAGTTTTTAAGATTTTTAAGCCCTCTACTTAGGCTTTCTCCAAAGACATTGTTAGTGTCTTTGGCATGCATTGAGTCTTCATTCTTCTAGAGAAAATTTGAAGAGAGAGCCTTGAAAGGGAGAGAGGAAAGGGTGGAGTCTGTGAGGGAGAAGATCCTTTTGGGTTTTAAGGGAGTGTGGAGGGGGTTTCACGCGGTTGCTCCTATATGCTTTCATCTTAGTACCATAGGATTAAAGTTTTATCTTGAGGGAAGTTTTGGGAAGAAGAATATCTCTTTGGTGTCAAAGGACCCAGCTACTCTGCCACACTAGCGAAGGTGAAAGTGATTCAAGGTTCTCTCTCTATGAAAGGATTTATGGTTCTCTACTGTCTCCTAGAGGAAGAAAAAGGATTACAGTCCTCTACCGCACCGGGATGGTGGAAGAGATTTTGCAAGGACTCTTTGCCTAGTTGTTGGGGCTAAAGGATAGTCGCTAAAGATTTAGTGCAATATATAGAGTCAGTGAGCCCGGGGAGTGAACATAGGTTAGGTTGATCGAACCATTCTAAATCTCTAATGCGTTTATTTTTTATTTTATTTTTTTACACTTTGTTTTTGAATTTATTTTAATAAAAAATGTTTGGTTGAAATCTCTAATTTTTTATTATTATGAAATTACTTTGCTTCCACATCAATGGATAAAATTATCTATTTTTTAGATGTTGAAAAATCTTTAAAAAGAAGTTTTTAAATCACCAATTCAACCCCTCTTGGTTAGCCTTGAGTTGAGTTCTTTAGATTTTCACAACCCTCACAAACTTTCAACTCATATCAGAGAGGGAATCATAAATTAAGTTTTAGAAAACTTTTGAAAAATGATCAATGGCAAACTTTAGAAATTGTAATACTACAAAAGGATATTCAATCACATGACCGCCTTTATTTAAAATTCTCTTTTGATTTTTAAAAAATTTAGGTCTACTTTCTTGTAATTAATTGATTATTAAATTGGACTTATGATTCAAACTAGTTATTATGTACTGTTAAGTATTGTAGATGGAGTCAAAACTAATATTCTTTTAACTGATTGAAGTATTATATAATAAATAAATACTCAATCGAATGTTAAATATTTGAATTATTTTTTTGTGCTTTAAATTTTGAAGATTATATGAGAATCTCTACATGTACAACTGGCAAGGATATTTGAGATAGATTATGCACAACATATAAAGGTACTAGTGAAGTCAAACAATCTAAGTTAAATATTCTAATGCATGATTATGTACTTTTTTGTCTGAAATCTTATGAGACGATCTTATATATATATATATATATATATATATATATATATATATATATATATATATATAATAGGTTTACTCAAATTGTAACATTATTATATGCTTTAGGTAAAGAACTTTCAAACTTTAAAAAGGTTAATAAAATTATATATTATCTATATGATAAATTTCATTCTAAATTTATTGTCATATGTAAATCAAAAGACTTGAATGATTATTCTATTAATAATCTGATTGGCTCACTCATTGCCCACGAATAAAGTGTGAGTCAAAGGATTTGGATGCATGTGAAACTATAATTCTAAAAGCTGAAGACATGGATGGAAGTGGCTTAGTAGATGATGGAGTGAGAAAAAAACATCAATAATAAGAGAATTGGAAAATCTACTATAGCGTAAGAATCAACATCAATAAAAGTGGAACAATAGTAAACATTGTAGGAATGTTAAGATTTTTTCTGATGTTATTTGTTTTAGATGTAGGAAACCTGAACATATGAAAAATTAGTGCCCTAATATAAAAACACTTCATACAAAAGAAAAGGGTAAAAATAAGCCAATTGCAATAAGGGAAAATGAAAAAAAGTAAAAGATCTAGAAGGTAGATATAGCTTTTGAATCATCAGACTAGGAGCAAGATGATAAGGTATAAAGTTTTATTTGTGTTTTGTCTGTGTTATAATTAATGCATATGTATTATTCTTTATTTTGTTTTTGTTCACCATAAATATTTTTATTTTTTGTATTATTTTAGTGTTTTGTTATTGATGTTTGTGTTTATTTTATTTTATTTTATTTTCATATATATTTTTTAGAACTCTCTGATCATCACCCACAAATCACATCTCATATTGTATTTGCATAAGAGAATCAATCACTTCTCATATTTTTTTTAAAATGAGAAATTTACCTTCTTTTTATTTAAAATTTTGATAAGTGATTATTGACTTCTCTAAACAGTTAAAGGAAGAGAAATTGATGTTTATCCCTCTTCCTCTAACTCCTTGAGTGGCGTAATTTCTTTTTGAATTAAAAACTATTTCAAATTAAAAATTAGACTAAGAAATAGAGATTTATTTCACTTCCTACAGTTCTCTATCTCATTTGAATATTTTTGCAAATCAATGAATCTATTTTCAAATTTTTTATGTACAAGCTGTTTATCTATATGAGATAGATCAAGGTTTGGTTTGGGGTTTACTCTTCTCTATAAAAGAGAATGAGTTCCTCTTCTCTTATATTTAGAAGATAATCTTGCAACTGAGAATCTTTAAAGACTTAAGAAGGAAGCAAGTTTGCAAAAGCAAAAAAATTAGGCACAAAATAAACTCAAATTGAAAAAAATGTGCAATATTTGCCAAATGAATTATAAGATGCATAAAGTGTATCAAAAAATCAAAAGATGCAAAAAGTGTGCCAAAATTGACAAAGAGATATAAAATGAGCTCACGATAAGTTAGCTTCCCTTCCTTTCAAGTCTTTAAATCTTAGACAAATCCATGTGCCAATTGATATCACTACACTTGAATTTGAGAATAATGATTTCTAGTTTATCTCTATGCAATGTTATTCTCTTAAGATATATTTCTGAGAAGAAGTTTGAAAATATCCATTTCCATTCTAATCTATTTTCTAAATTTGATTTTTGCTTAAATAGGACTTCATTTTTTTTTTAAGAAAGCATAAATGCATTATCATAAAAGGAACAACCTAGAGAGAGCATCCTACCGATTCCTCCTTTAACATTTTAAGAAATGTAGGAGGAATCTTATTCATGGTTGCATCTTCCAAAACAAAAGAAGAAAGAATAGCATAGTTAGCACAAAGATCCGCTAACTTATTACTATCTCGTCCAATCCAAATACAAATGACATAATTGAAGTTTTTAGTAAAAGATAATTCTTCCATACCTTGCATTCCAGTTTTGATCTCCTTATGGATGAATTTAATGATGTTGATATTATCTCCTTCGATGATAATACCTTTATACTCAAGCATCCAATCTTTGATCACTTCATTAATTGTTTTAATAGCTAATAACTCCAATTGAGCTATGTCCCAATGAACACAAGATTTTCCAAAAGCCAACAACAATCTTCCTTTGTGATCACGGCATACACCTCCTATGCCTCCTTTGTAAGAGCAAAGCAAAGAAGCATCTAGATTGAATTTTATCCAATCGGGTGGAGGAGAATGCCAAGTGTTATCCAACAATACGTGTTGATTGACAACCAACCGGCCCGATATCTGAGGATTACAGCTTATATAAGTAGCAGCATCCCCAATTGCTTCGTTGCTATAAACATAGAGCTTTTCTCTATTTTTTCATAAACTAGTCCACACCTATCCTTCCAAAAGAAGTAAACTGTGTTACAAAAAAGGTTGACCATGAATAATTCTATTTCTCCAGCCAATTACATCTATCTTCAAATGAATGACAGCTCTTAACTTCAAATCCCCAATTGCTTAAGTGACATAACACTTCATTGATCTTAATGCAGCTGTTAGAGATATGATGTAAATATTCAATTTCATTACAACCTCTAGGATAGAGACTTTCAGCTTGCAATCTTCTATAGGAAAGAAATTGGAATGTTGGTATAGAGTTATTAAAAATTCTCCACCAGAAATTTTCAACTCTAGCATTGAGTTGAGCTTTGCTAATCCACTTCCAGTAAACTTGATTCAGGATAGAGTCTTCCATTGCCAAAGTAGCCAAGGCTGATATGGATTTTCCAGAAACATTTTTAATCAGATCTATTTGATCCTCTGTAAGTTCAGAATAGATTTTAATGTTACAAATAAACTCCACAAGGTCTATGCCGCATCTTCTTTCCAGTTCATGAATATTCCATCTACCTTCAGTGATGAGCTTGTTAACTGTTGTAGTTTCTTCATCAATTTCTTTGGAACTATGAAAGTTAGCCACTTATTAATATTTTTGTCTAGTATCCAGATATCTTCATAGATATCAATAGATTCACCCCTTGCAATGATCCACCTGACAGCAAGTTTAAGAGCTTTCCAACCATCCGAAATTAATTTCCAAGCTGGCGAGTTATTTTCCTTCCACCATTAAGGTTCCAAATGTCACCATATTTCAGATAAAGAGTTTTATGAAGCAAAGAATCTTTATTTTGAATGTCATTCCAAGCTAATTTAGCTCTTAGTGGACTAATCTTTTTTGAACATGAATGTAAGCCACGACCACCCATATCTATCGGCTGACACAATGTGTTCCAATCCACATAATGAAGACCATAGCCTCCATCACTTTTATTCCATATAAAGCTTCTACAATGCTTTTCTATCTCATATAATAAACTCTTCGGAATTAAATAAAGAGTAGAATAGAAAGTCGGGTAAGAGAGCATAACCGATTTAACAAGTGTGATTCTTCCCGCCAAAGAGATATATTTGCTGCCCCATCCATTTAACATCTTTAACACTTTATCAATGATGAATTGGAAATCTAATTTCACCAATCTTCTCAATGCAATCTTTGTTCCAAGGTAGTTAAATTCATTTACCACCTTAAATCCCATAATATGAGAAATTTATTTCTTCTTTCTTCTTTTAACATACCTCCCAAACAAGATAACAGCTTTTTCTTTGTTGATCATTTGACCCGTCCATCCACTGAATTTTTCTAAAATGGATTTAACCTCCTTAATTTTCTTCATATTTGCTTCAGAAAAAATTAAGATGTCATCTGCATAGAGCAGATGTGAAATCTTAGGCCCATTGGAGCTAACATGTATACCAATAGCATCATTCCTCTTAAGAACGTTGGACAGTAGTTGAGAATAGAGAATGTAAAGGAATGGAGACAAGGGACATCCTTGTCGGAACCCGCTTCTAGCTTCAATTCGAGTAGTTTGATTGCCATTAATTATTAAAGTGAAGGAAGGATCACAAACGCACTCCATAATCAAATTAGAGAAGCAAGTAGGAAAACCACAAGCTTTTTAAAACATTATTAAAATTTTGCCAATCCATGGAATCGTAAGCTTGTTCCATATCTATTTTAAAAGAGACTAAACCTTTGCTAGATTTAGAGTACCTGAACTTGTGGAAAATTTCTTGTGCCAAGAGAGCATGATCATATAAAGACCTCCCTGTGATAAACGCAGCTTGCTCCTTAGAGATAAGTTTTGGAACAATGGAAGACATCCTGTTTACCAAGACTTTAGCTGCTATTTTGTAAATTGTGTTACATAAGCTGATTGGTCTATAGTTAGAGGGAGTAGAAGGGTTGCTAACTTTCAGAATCAGTACAATAAGTGTCTCCTTCCAGGTTTTGTTCATTTCAGCTGTAAGAAAAAAATGGTGCAATGCATTCCAGAGATCAGGCTGGATAATCTTCCAGTTACTCTTGATAAAAGAGTATGTTATTCCGTCTATTCCAGGAGCTATGAAGCCTCCTGTTTGCTCAATAGCCAATTCTACTTCTTTTAATGAAAATTCTTTACTCAGCAGGTTGGAATCTTCTTTAGAAATTAAATTCCATGGTTCTGGCCATCCTTCCAGACTGCAGTTCCTTTGGTGCCATTTATGTTTAAAGAATTCCAGTAAAGTCTCCTCAATTTTATCTTGCTCTTCCTCCAGAATTCCGTCTTTATTTTTGATGCAATTGATATAATTCTGGTTTCTTCTAGCATTAGCGTATGATTGAAAGAATCTAGTATTATAGTCACCTTCAGTAGTCCACTTCGCCTTTGCCCGTTGACGCCACCAAGTGTTCAGGCGGGCTAATGTTGAGTTCAATTCATTGATCTTGCATTTGAGTAGCCAAATCTCCTCCATAGTAAGACTTTCATTTTCTGCTTCCTTAGTTTGAATCTCCAGAATTTCCTTCTTTAAGTTTTCTTTTAGCTGTGTCAAGCTTTTATGCTTCTCTATACTCCAACAATACAAGGATCTGAGAGCTCTTTTCATTTTAGCATTTAGAATTTGAGGAGGATTTCCCTTATATTTCAAATTCCAAGCTTTCTTTACTATTGCAACAGAAGATGGAACCGATGCCTAAATATCTTCAAACTTCATAAATGTCTTAGCAGCAGGAAAATTTTGAAAAAGCTTTAACATGATTGAATAGTGGTCTGAGGCCACTCTAGGCAAATGCTTAACCGTCAAATGCTGAGATAAGTTTAATCCCATTGAATTTGCAAAACATATGTCCAGCCTTTCCATGATGTGATCTCCACTATTTTTGTTGTTACACCAAGTATATCTTGGTCCAACAAAGCCAACTTCATTAAGATAATTGCAAACTAAGAATTGCTTCATCTCTTTAGAGTAGACCTGTCAATATTGGACCCGACCCGAAAACCCGACCCGAACCCGACCCGAAAATTTCGGGTTCGGGTCCCGAACCGGGTCGGGTTCGGGTTAGAGATTTCGACCCGTTTGTAAAACCGGGTCGGGTTCGGGTTGACCCGGAAACCCGAAATTGACCCGGTTTGACCCGTTTTTAATTAATTTTGGAGGATTTTAATGAATTTTTATGAAATAAGTAAATAATATTTCAAAAAATTATAAATATTATTGCCCAAATTAAATTAATCTTGATTTATTTTAAATTAATTGAAGTAAATCTACCCTTAATTTGATTTAAATTTAAATAAAATGAATTAAATAAAAAAATTTTAATTAAATATACCCGAATCGGGTCGGGTCGGGTTGACCCGGACCCGAAGCGGGTCGGGTTCGGGTTCGGAAAATCGACCCGTTTGCAAAAATGGGTCGGGTCGGGTCGGGTTGAACAGTGTCGGGTCAATTTCGGGTTGGACCCGAACCCGACCCGTGACCCGTTTTTGACAGGTCTACTTTAGAGCCCAAAGAGAGATAAAATCTTCTTCCTCCCCTCTTATCATCTTTAGAGAGTAAACAGTTGAAGCTCCTCCCAATACCAAAGGCACATTAGATTTGGAATAATTACCCAGATTTTCCCATAAATTTCTTCTTTTGCAAGCATCTGTGCTCCCATAAATGGTTTCCACCCTCCATTTCCCTTTATTAGGGACTTCCAATTCACCAATTATAAACTGAGAAGAGAATTCCAGCAACTTAAAGGAAGCAATGTTCTTCTTCCAGATAACTACTATACCACTTGAAAGACCAATGGAAGGGACATACAGAAAGTCCCACCCATTGCCAACTAAGGAAATAACATCCCTGTTATCAAAGGATTCCAACTTTGTTTCTAATAATCCCACAAAAAATCATCATAATCCCTCACGACCTCCTTTAGATATAGAGAAGCCTTTCTCTTCCTAGCTCCTCTATAATTCCAAAAAATTAAGGAATCCATTAATGGTTAAGAGGGGAAGAGTTCCCCACTTTGACCCTTAATTCACCTTCCAATTTTCTAGTTCTAGTTGCCAATTTAATAGGTCCTAAACTTTTTAATTGTTTAGTACCTTTTGGTTTTTTCCTACTAGTAGAGGAGCATCCATCCAAGTTACTATCATTCAAAACTTTAGCAGTTTCTGATCCAGCATTTGAAGTTAATAATTCATTGCCACCATACTTGTCTGCAACAAGAATCTGTCCTTCTTCCATAGAAGAATTTAGAATATCAAATCTATTTTTGTTAACAATAGAATTGGCAGAATTTAGAACCATATCAGCAATGGGTTCTAAACTAATTTTGATGGACGGTTTTATAGCTCCATCAGTGACTATCTTATCAATAGATTTCTTGTTACCAATCTCCTCATTCTTGGCCATGCCATCAGGATCTCCATTTAACTGTAAAACTTGGCTCTCTTTGTTAGCTTTCAAAATCCCAGCATCAGATATTTCCTTCCCAGAGAACTTCTGATTCTCTATTTCAGGAACATAATTAACAACATCATTTAATTCTTTGATGGCATCATCTTTTGAGATAGCTTTAACCTCCTTGCTTGCATTATTACTATGCATTTGTTGATTCACCAGCCTTGGTTTTATATTTCTAAAAGATTTTTTCCCATATCTGACATGTATCCAAGGCCCATATTTATCTCCAAATTCTGCTGCAAAACCTACCATTTCATTAACAGCTACAGATTTCACTTCCTTGGGTTGGTCTTCATTAATAACAGCCAGCTTATTGATATTTCTATCACCTTTGGAGCAATTCATTTCCAATGACCAATCTTCCCACAGCTGAAACAAAATGTCGGTAGTCTCTCATATTCAATAGTCTGATAGAATTTCCCTAGGTTGCCTTCAACCCATACACCCAGAGGAAGTTTTTCATCAAGTTTTACATGTACACAAACTCTTGCAAATTCTCTCCTTCCCCATTGGAACATATTGCCATCAACCAAATAAGGTTTTCCTACCATGGAGGCTATTCTGCAAACATTAATCTCATCCCAGCATTGTAACGAAAGATTAGGAAAATGGATCCACATTGGAGCAGTGAGGCCTTTGAATGCTTTAGGTGAGAAAGCTGGAGACTATTTGTCCATACCTACTATGTTTCCCTTCACATACCATGGTCCCATAGTTAAAACTTGATCCATGCTTTCAGGTTCTTCAAAAGCACAAAGAACCCATCCCATTCCAAGCATAGTGAAATGGAATTTTCCGAAAGCACCCCATTGCTTCCTCAGTTCTATGCTTATGATGTGAAATGGGATGTTATCTCAAAATATCTTCAGCACCAGAGATTTATGCAGTTTGTTAGAATTATGCAATTCTTTACCAATATGAAGCTTAACGACAGAGCCATTTTCTATAAAAATCCTTGCCAAATTCCAGTTCAGAAACTTTGATGTTGGATTTCTTATTCCAGGCACTATTAACAACATTGATTGTTCCCAACTTCTGAGATTCTAAATTTGTTTTTTGGACTGAGCAGTTACCAAGAACTCCTCCTTCACAAACACAAACCTTATGTAAATTCGAATCGATTTGATTAAAACCAATAATTTAAGCAGCCGAATTTCCCTCCAAATCACCATTCTTGTTCGTGTTGATAAACTCCTGTCCTTGAATAGGAGCCTTTGCTTGAAAGGATTCCAAGTTTTCTAGATCACCAGTTTTACAGCCAATGTAACCATTAGTCGCCTTCAATTCAGAATTTTCTGTCAAAATGCCCTTGCCTTTGCCAATCACTTCAGGTAGCTTGTTAGGGATTGAGAGGTTCCCTTCCTTAATAACAAGTGGATGATTGAATCTTGATTTGAATTCCTGATCAAAATCTCCAAACACAGGAGGTGAAAATCCTGCATCTAATCGGGAGAAGTTTCTTGGCAGCAGAGGTTGTACTTGACGAACATTGAAGGAACCACCTGCTATAGGCGGCCGGTGTCCCTCCGACGTCATTTGGATGGAGTGGGAATTACGTGAACGGGGGATTCAAAAATCTCCTTCTGAGGGAATTGCGTGAACGTTAGTCATTGCTTCTTTAAATAGGACTTTAACATGTAAGGATCCTGAGCTAGAATTAATAAAATTCAAAATTTTAACTTTTTTGGATCTTAGTGCTGTCAATTCATTTCTTACTAAGCTTTTAAATAAAATGAAGATGCAACATTCTCATTTCAAGAAAATTTACAAAAATGAATTTATTCTTTTTATACATCCCCATAACCCCAACTAATTAGGGTCAATTTGATCTTTTGTGTTTGTTTATTTTTTATTATTTTTTTTTTTTTTTCCCGTGCTTCTCTCCTTTTTGATAATATCAAAGGGGGAAAACATATTTGTATGGTTTTATTTATTCATCTTGTATTTATATTTATTTATCTATTATTTTAGTCTATTTTTCTATTGCTTAGTTTCTTAATATCATTTGTCTTAAATTATAAAAAAAATGATTTTCCCTATTTTTAATAATTATTTTAGTGAGGTAGATATTAAGAGAAAATATTTTTAATTTTATAAATTCAAACAATAATTTTTTTCATCATAAAAAATGAGGAGATTGTTGCAACTCGAGCTCATGAGTTTATATTTTTGAAGATAGCAAATATTGTGGAACATATCTTTATCTCTACTTATATTTATAATATATTTTTATATGTGTACTAACATTTTAGGCATATCATGCACCATCTAATAAATAATGAAGGCTCAAGATTGGATATAATAGATTATGTTGTAAGGATTTTTGTAATATTCATTGATGTATTTTTTATTTCTTAAGTCAAGTCCTGAAAGAGTGTATACTAAGTGCTTGGTGACCATACACACACACTCAAGGGGAGTGAGATTGCGTAAAAATCAGAAATTTAATTTTTGAACTAATGTAATATATGATTTATATCATACAATACGATCAACTCATATAACTAATTATATTGAATGATTTAGATCATCCAAGATGATCAGTTATGATCATGAAAAACAGACGCAAATCACAATTTAGGTAATATTTTAAATTTCATATTTTGTTCTAATCATCCAAGATGATGTATATGATATTAAATGATCTATGAAAATCATGCTTTAATTAATCTAGTGATTACGAAGTAATTGTTATTAATTTATTTAATCTGATCATCTAGGATGATCAGTGAAGATCGTACTAGATGACCCGAGGAGTATATGGAATGATACTTGATTGTCCCAGACAAAATATCATAATTTTTCTCCTATTCATCCAGGATGATCCATAATATCATATTGGATAATCTGTATAAATTTGAACTGTTCGTACAAGACTATATGAAGATTATTCAATACTATCAAGTTAAATTTTGCATATTAAATTGGATAACTCTGTGATCGTACTATATAATCTTTGTTGGTAGAATTTAATTTTTAGGGTTTTTGAAGTCTATTTATGCTTTCTCTAAATACATTGTTAATTTCTTTGGCATGCATTGAATCTTCATTTTTCTAGAGAAAATTTGAAGAGAGAGCCTTGAAAGGGAGAGAGGAAAGTGTGGAGTTTGAGAGGGAGAAGATCCTTGTGGGTTTTAAAAGAGTGTAGAAAGGGTTTCACATGATTGCTCTAGCAAGCTTTCATCTTAGTACCATTGGATTCAAAGTTTGTCTTGAAGAAAGTTTTTGAAAAAAGAAGATCTCTTTGGTGTCAAAAGACCCGACTTCTCCGCCGCAACGGGGAAGGTGAAAGTGATACAAGGTTCTCTGCCTGTGAAAAGATTTGTGGTTCTCTTCTATCTCTTAGAGGAAAAAAGGATTATGGTCCTCTCTCACCGGGTTGGTGGAAAAGATTTTGTAAGGGCTTCTCCGCTTTAGCTATGGGGGCTAAGGGAAAGTCACTAAAGGTTTAGTGCAATACCTAGAGTGGGAGACTCCAGGGAGTGAACGTAGGTTAGGTTGATCGAACTACTATAAATCTCTGGAGTTTTGGTTCTTAGTTTTATTTTTCTGCACTTTATTTTTTGCATTTATTTTTGTGATAATTATATGGTTAAAATATATGATTTTTTGTTATTATGAAAATACTATATTTCCGCCTCAAGGAATAAAATTATCTATTTTTCAGATGTTGAAAAAACTTTAAAAGGGGGATTTTTCTTTGTGTTGGAAAGAAGTTTTAAATCACCAATTCACCCTCCCCCTCCTCTTGGTTCGCCTTAGACTAGTTCTTTAGGTTTTCACAACCCTCGCGAACTTTCATTTGACCTAATTCTTATAGTTCTTGGGTGATCCCTATTCATTGTGTTCCTAAAAAAAGAGGATTGACTATTATAACAAATTATTATAATAAACTTATACCCACAAGAACTGTTACAGGTTGGAGGATTTGCATAGATTATAAAAAAAAAAAAAATAAAGTCATTATATAATATAATTTTTCTTTTTCTTTTTTTGATCATATATTAGATAAATTGATATTACCTTCATTTTACTATTTTCTAGATGGATATTACGGTTAACATTAAATTTCAATTGCACCTGAGGATCAGGATAAGACTACCTTCACTTGTCCTTATGGAACTTTTGCATTTAGAAGAATGCCTTTTGGCCTTTATAAAGCTCCTACTATTTTTCAAATATTTATAATGTCAATCTTTTCAAACTTAATTGAGTAGGATATTGAAATTTTCATGGATGACTTCTTCGTATTTGGAACTATATTTCATTCTTTTCTAAAAAATTTAACCTCTAATTTGAAAAGATATGTAGAAACAAATTTAGTATTCAATTAGGAGAGGTGAAAATTCATGGTAACGAAGGCATTATTTCTTGGCCTAAGTTTTCTAAGAAAGGACTGGAGGTAAGTTATATATTGTAAAAAATTTAGGTGATAGAGAAACTACCTCCTCTTAATTCTGTTAAGGAATTGAGAGTTTTTAAGGTCATGCAAGATTTTATAAGAGATTTATTAAAGACTTCTTTAAAATTTTTAAAATATTATGTCAATTATTAGATAAGGATGCTATTTAATTATGCATATCTTGAAGCCTTTAATAATTTAAACAACACTTGACTACTGCTCCAATTATTACTGCTCCTGATTGGTCGTTACCTTTTATAGTGATGCGTGATGCTAGCGATGTGGCTGTAGGTGTTGTTCTTGGATAAAACAGAGATAAGCAATTCCATGTCATTTTCTATGCTAGCAAAATTTTAATTTTTACACAATTTAATTATACAGCTATTGAAAAAGAATTGCTAGCTATTATTTTTTGCTTTTGATAATTTTAGATGATACTTGATTGACACCAAAGTAGTTGTTTATATTGATCATTCTGATATTAAATATCTTATAACAAAGAAAGATACTAAACTTAGAATGGTTAGGTGGATTCTTCTATCTCAAGAATTTGATGTAAAAAATTTTAACATAAAGGGTTCTAAAAATTAAATTGTTGATCATCTTTCTAGACTTTTTTTATTAAGAAGTAAGCATCTTATGAGGGTCAAATTAATGATTTGATGAATAATTATTTGCTCTTTATTTGAACAAATCCCCTTGGTACACTGACATTAATAATTTTATTTTTAGTAGTATATTTCTTTATGAATATTTATCACCAATTCAAAAGACAGTTTATTCATGATACCAAGTTTATATTTGGGATGAATCTCATTTATTTAAATCATGCAACGATCAAATCATGAGAAGATATGTACCAAAGAAGAAATAGAGCCAATCACTACGGAGTGCCATGATTCTCATTATGAGGGACATTATGGATGTTTTCAACAGCTTCTAAAATTCTACAATTTTTTTGGATAACTCTAATAAAAAAAAAAAATGAAAATTAATACATTAAGAAATGCGATCAATGTAAAAGAGTAGAAAATATTTCAAAAAGAAATGAAATGATTTTGAACTATATTTTGGATATTTAAATGTTTGATGTTTGGGAATTAGATTTTATGAACCTTTTGAGCCATCGCATGAAAATAAATATATTCTTATTACAATAGATTTATTTCAAAGTGGATTAAATTTGTGGCAACCTCTAAATTTGAAGCTCAAATTGTGATCAAATTTTTAATGAAAATTATTTTTTCTAGGTTTGAAATGACAAGAGTTTTAATTAGTGGTGGAGGAAGTCATTTCTATAATAAAATACTATAAATAATATTAAATAAAAAAGGAATTTATCATGATAACTATTGTTTTCCATCCCAAAACTAGTGGTAAGGCTGAGATTAGTAATACGGAGATTAAATAAATATTGGAAAAATGGTTAGTACTAATAGGAAGGATTGGGTGATTAAATTAGATGATGCATTATGGGCCTATAGAACTACTTTAAAGACTCATATTGGTATGACTCCTTATAAAATAAATTTTAGAAAAAACTTTTTGGGAAATTAAATAATTAAATTCTAATTTTGAAGGTATAAAAGAGTTGTGATTGATGCTATTGACTGAATTAAAAAAATTAGAAATGAGGCTTATAAAAATATAATGATTTATAAGTAAAAGTAAAAAAAAAAATTGCAAGATAGTAAACTTCTAAAGAATGAATAGACTTCCGGACAAAAGTTTTTTTACTTTTTTATTCTAGACATAAGCTTTTCCTAGAAAAATTAAAATTCAGATGGTCTGGACCTTTCACTGTCATAAGAATATTTCCCTATAGAAATGTGGAAATTCATGATAAGAAAAGCATGCATGTTTTCAAAGTGAATGGCCACAAATTGATACCTTATGAAGGTGGAGATATTGATTGATTGTGAAATATAATTGAATTGATTCATCCGGAAACAAAATCATTAGTATGATATGGCTGAAGATTATTAATTAGCCTTTATGGGAGACAACCCACTTATGTCTTGTGTTATAGTTTATTATATGTATCACATATTTTGTACGCTTCTATAATTCATATTAAAATATGTGTTATTTATTAATAAAATGTGTATTATTATTTACATTTAATTAAATTTCCTTATGATTAAGTTTTTTTAATCCTCTTTTAATATATTTATTTTTTATTTATTTAATTAACCCTAATAAAACTGATAATTAACAATTATGTAAAATTAGGATAATAATAAAATTCTAAATCATAGTTCAAATGAACACTACTTAATAATTTACAAACATAGATCATTTATATTATTGACTTAATTTGAATTTATACGTTATAAATGTTTACATTGACTTTTGAATTGAAGATGAATAATTAAGTTTAAATAGTAGATATGAGTAGATTAAAATTAAAATCATAAGTAACATGAATTCGGAATAATCATTCTTATTAAATTTTAATATTAAACTCATTAAAATTGTAAAAGGATTTTAAGCAAAACTGATATTCAAAATCATTATCTATGTACTCCACAAAAATAAAAGTGAAAAGAGTTTTAAAAAGAAAATTAAATAAAAGAAGAAGAAAAATGAGTGCAATCACAAATTGGTATCAAATAAAAGTTTAGAGTTTGACTATAATCTTATACTTAAATTTACGAAGGATATGATAGGAGAACTAGTACAAATGTTGATAAACTTATAAAATTTTAATTTTTACTATGAACACATCTAATCTTTAAGCTGCTACATTATTCAATTTAGAATTCAAAAGTCAATGATTATATTTATAATATATGAATTTAAATAAAGTAATAATAAAGATGACTAATTAGGATAATTGTTAGTATTTTCTAAACTAGAATTATAACTTTATTCACACCCACTATATCTAGATCATGATATATTATCCTATATTTTAGTAATTTTAAACTATCTATTTTTATTTTGATTATTTGATTAATTAGAATTATAGATTTTTTTTTTATTTTCTTTAAGGACAAGCATGAGTTTAAGCTAGAGACAATTTGATAAAAATAAATTATATATTATTTAATGTATTTTATTTCTAGAGAAAATATGTGCTTTTAGTTATTTTTGCATGAAAAAAAACTAAAAAAATGATAAAAATTTGAAGTAGTCAACACCTTCATAGCATCCGATGAAATAAAGCTGCAGAGCTTACCTCAATAGCACTGAGGTGCTCAAATTATGACATGACAATGTTAAGTTCTTTCTTTACAAGCGCTACGACAATAACACCAATATCACCACAACATTGTTAGTGTTACGACGTCAGAAAGTTAGCTTCGCAGCGCCATATTCTTTATTTTCAAATGCCATGGCACAATAATTTTTCATGCCTTGCACCTTTTTTTGAACTTATGTGTTGTAGCGTTCAAATGTCCATAATATTGTGGTGTTACATTTATAACCTCTAAGGGCATTGTTCTATCAGTGAAGAGACCCAATTGTTCATTAAGTAATTAATCCACATCAGCAAGTGCCTAGGTGGTGTAAAAGCTTCAGTGCTTAAGCACTAGTTCACTTTAGGGGTGCCCGACAACATTATTTCAAGCACCGTAGTGCTAGTTTCCTTTTTATGCTATTTCATAAATAATAGTGATGTTATATTTGTAAGGTAGTTCAGTCACTTATATGAATTCAGAACATTTTAGAGTACTTCTTTATATCTCTCTTAGAGTAAATTTTAAGAGAGGTTAGGAAAGAAAAAGATATAATTATTTAGGGTGTTTAACCTATATTTCATAAAGAAACTCTTTAAGTTAAAGGGAGAAGGACTGTAGAGGATATACTTTGATCTTTTTTGATGATATCATTACATTTTCTTGTCATTCTTCCATGAGTTTAATAGTAATGAGTGCTTATCATTCATTCTATGTCTAGTTAATTCTCTTATTTTGGATTAAAGAAGTAAAATGCATGTTAAGTATTAATAGAGACTCTTATTCCATAACTGTTAAGAGATGTTTTCAATATTATCTTATTCTTTATTTAATGCATATAGTGGCCATATATGTAGTTAAAACTTAATGTGATGTATAGCCTCAACGGAGGAATGCAAGAAGAACAAGGAGCATTGTGATAAGATGTTTGCAAGCCTAGACATAGTATATAAAATATTTTTGGTTCTTAAGGAGATTTTATAATTGTAGTAGGTTAGTAGATATCCTTATCACCATAAAGGCTTGATAGAGATCTAGGGTACATATATTTTTAATCACATTACTTTAAAGAGTCTTATTATGAAAGATATTCAATCTATACTCAACAATTCAAAACACATTAATTAAGTATTTTATCAAATATACTAATATTTTAATTAGTGATAGAATCTCCAAAAAAAATTATTTTATTTCAATAGGATAATTATTACAATTAGAATAAACAGTGGTAGTTTGTTGCAAGTAAGCACACTTCCTCATGAGTTCAACACTCGACTATCACTTTTTTTTTTTTTTCGAGATGTATACTTTTATATATTAAGTGGAGTTTGTTATTATTTATATCAAAGAAAATTTTAGAATTATTTAGGGGTAATAGAACCCTATATTTTATACAATTTAAAAGTTCACTCCACTGCCCCCATCATTATGTAGTTGATTGTATTAATCCCAATCTATGATTAAATTCAACGGTTAGGGAGAGAGTTTAAGAGAGAAACTTTGAGGATTTTGAAGTATTTTGGAATTAAAATTTACGAATCGTGGGACTTCAGATAATCCATGGCGGTAGATAATCGTCGGCCTCCAATGGCCGGCGGTCTGTTTGATCACAAGTTCTGATAGCACCTACTCGATCATTTTCATCATCTCCTCCGGCGTTCGGTGTTTGATAAAACCTACTTTAACCAAGGTGTTAAGTCTAAAGTTAAATCTGGTATGCCATTAATCATAAATGAAGGTGGCCTGTTGATAAATAAAAAAGAAACGAAAGTCGTTGGTAAGGGGAAGAAGATTTTGGTTGAAGATATTGTAAAGGGCTTTGTCAAATCTAGATTGCCACCGATTGTAAGGGGAGATTCAGTGGCCTCTCCTTCGTCAAATTCTATTTGGAAATCGACTAATAATGGCAATAATGATTTGAGTTCTAAAGGAATGAGCTTCATTAGTATTGGACAGGAAGGATCTACCTTAATGCGGGAGCAAATCACTAAAGCTTCTAATGTTGACGAGTTGATTAATGCCCCTACTACTGTTGTAAATCCACAGTGTGATCTGGTTGAGGTGCGCAATTGCAAGTCTAATGACCAAGGCAGATGTGAAGATGATAATGCCGATTTACCTAATCATTCTACTTTAGGGAATCAGCAGAATGCTTGGATTAGGAAAGGAAATATTAAAGTCTCTGAATTGGATTTTAGTAATTGCTTATTGGAGGATGGCACAACTGTTATGGTTCATGAACAAACAGTATTGGAGAACTCAAAAAAGCTACAAAATTCCTTAGTGATCAAAATTTTTGGCGGAGAGGCCCCTTTTTCATTAATTAGCTCTGAATTAAGGAAACAGTGGTCTCAATATGGTAAGTTCCATCTCACTATGCTTGGTTTGGGATGGGTACTTTATTCTTTCTATGAACCTGAGCATTGGAAGCTATTTTGACCAATGGACCTTGGTTTGTTAACGGTTATATCATTGAGATTGATAGATGGTCTCAAAGCTTTTCTCCTAATTCGCTCAAAGGTTTAACTATACCAATTTGGATTAGGTTGCCTAATCTACCACTTCATTGCTGGGATGAGATTAACATTTGCAAAATAGCATCCATGGTTGGAAAGCCGTATTTGATTCAAGGTAATATGTTTTAGTGGGGGAGAAGAGAATACATAATGGCTTCTGTTCGAATTAAATTGGATGCGAAGTTGCCTTTGGGTGTTTGGATGGAGGGATTCGGAAGGAAATTCTTTCAGAAGATCAAGTACGAAAGGATTCCTAACCTCTGCTTTGAGTGTGAAAAAATTGGTCATGTCAAAAAGGAATGTTTCAAGATCAATATGGATAAAATGTTAGGGTCTATAAGTCATGATAACTTAAATAATTCAAAATTTTCAGTTGGGACAAGTAATTCTGAAGGCATTCAAGCAAAATCAGTTGAAGAAGTTTTTAATGACAAAATTGGTTATGAGCCTTGGATGTTAGTTAATTATGGGAAGAAGATATTTAATAAAATTGTTCACATAAAGTTTGTTCCTTGTCCTGTGTTGTCTGAAGGGAGGAAAACCTATATAGCTTAAAAAAATAATGACAAAAGAGATGAAGATAGCAATGTTCCCCAGGAATTTGACGTTTTGGAGCCAATTAAGTTAGTTTTTTAATGCAATAATTCACAACATTTATTTGTTAATAACAACTCTATTCAAGCAGTGGAACCTGAAATCATTAAGGCTGATATTCCAAATGATGATAATTGATTCAAGGTCCTCATGGATCTTGCAGAATAAGGTGAGATTATTCAATCAAAGCTAGATGGTGTAGCGACAGATGTGGGAGATAAAGCTACTGTTTCTCAGAATGGAGCGGTTGCAGTTGAAGGGATTGAAGTTACAAAGGGCTCAATAGCTATTCCTCTAGATGGTGTAATTGCTGAAAGTGGTGGTAAAGAAGTTAGTTTTCATCTAACTAAAAAGAAAAAAATCAAAACAACTCAAAGACTTTAGTCCGATCAATCCATCAACTAGGAGCAGAAGACCGGATATGGATGTTAAAGGTACATTGGGAATCTCTTCCCTTAATTTTCAATAAATGTCATCTATTGCATTTTGGAATTATAGAGAAGCAAGAAAGAAAAGTGATTCTCTATATCTTAGGGAATTTATTAAACTTCATGGTGTGTTATTCTTGGGTTTGGTAGAAACCAAGTTGACTTCTATTGAAAGAAGTGAAGTCAATTTAATGATTGGGGATGGATGGGATTTTTTTTTTATGTTCCATCAGTGGGTTGTCTGGAGGTATTCTTATTTTATGGAATTCAAAATTTGCTGATTTTTCTATTTTTGACTCTTCTTCTCAAGTGGTTATTGGTGATCTTAAAATTTATAATAAACGAATATGGAGGGTAGTTTCGGTTTATGGAAGCAAAGATATTTCATAAAAGAAGAGACCTTTGGGAGATTTGGATAAATATTCCACTGTAGAAGTACCTATGGTAATAGGTGGTGATTTCAATTGCTTGCTTGCCAAGGAGGATAAAAGAGGGGG
>JACXSL010000243.1:0-10000 GCA_019514585.1 Dendrobium officinale
AACAACTAGACCTTATATTTGAGAGATTCAGACTGGGCCTCAGAGAGGCCGGATGGAGAGCAATCAATTTCCTGCAAAATGCTAATCTCACGATCAAGCTCATCCTTTAGCTGGTTCAACAACTTGATTTTATTCCTACTCTAAAAGAACAATGCCTTGAGGGTCCTTTGGCACTTTCTCTGCAGGATCGTCGCTTCCGAGCCAGAATCGTGTACCTTCCATTTCTCCATAACCAATTGCCACGCCCTAGGATAGCTGGCCCAAACATCTTCAAACCGGATCCAAGAGGAATAGGCCCTCCTCCCACCCGCCTGAATTGAACAGAGGATGGGACAATGGTCAGAAGTAAGCCTAGAGAGGTGCTTAACCTTCAAGCCCTAAAATTCATCCATAATGGATGAACTGATCAGAAACCGATCCAAACGCGAGTAAATCCGACTTCCAGCATCCTTATTGTTGGTCCATGTGAAGGCAGGTCCCGAGAATCCAGGGTCAATCAGGCCATTAGCATTCATGAAATCACCCATATCGCCAGCCGCAGGGTTGAAAACAAAGGGTCTACCCCCCTTCTTCTCACTATGTGCCATAATACAATTGAAGACCCCACCCCCCCCACCACCAAAGGGGCGTTGGCAACATGATGCTGCGAAACATCCTCCCAAATCCGTTGCCTAGTATACCTGTCTTTATCGCCATAAACCACAGCAAGCTCCCAGGACGGAGAACGCGTCCACCTAAAACTCCCCATAATACATTGGTTCATTTGAAAGGTGACATTAAAGGTGCCAATCGCACCTTGCCATAGAACAAGAATGCCCCAAGCCCTACCCACTTAAGGCTGAAAGCAGAAATCCCAATTCCTCCCCGCAAGCTTGTCCACATCCGCACGAGAGAATGTTTCCATTTTGGTCTCAACTAGACCAATGATGCTGATGTTGTGCTCCCCGATGAGGTGTCGTAAGAAGTTCCCGGTCTTCTTCTTACGCGCACCTCTACAATTCCAACAGAGGATATTAAACATTATCCACCAAAGGGGAAGCGTCCCCGCCGCAAAAAACATCCGAGAAAACCTCTTTCCATTGATCCGCAAACTTCTTATCCATTCTACCACCAAAGGAGCAATCCTTGATCGTTACATTGAGCTCGGATTGTAGGGGAGTAATCCCTTCCCGTCTGTCTCTGTTCCTACGGACACCAGGAAACTTCTGAAGGGGACCAATGCACCCCAATTCTTTCATCCGTCTGTCTTTAGCTCCTCTTGTGTTTACATTTTTCACCTTATGAACATCTGACTTCGTTCCAGAAAAATGCAACACTCTTGGGGTCAATTTTTGAGCAGGGGAAGCAGTAGCTTCACCACGTTTCCGCCGCCTGGTGCCAGGCAATTGTGTAGACCCCAGCGTAGAGCAACTCTCCACCACCCTAGATTCCCCACTGTCCACTGCACCATCCGAAAGAGAATTCATGTGAGGGAGATTTCCAACGCCATCCGTCGCCATGCCGTCTAGAGAGCACGCTTCTGGGAAGCCCATCCCAGTCTGTGGAAGCACCGCCTTAGTCTTGAGTCCCGTGATAGGTTCATCACAATTTTTATCCATCATATGCAAGTCAATCATAGGATCAGACGAGCCGCTGATCCCTCCATCTAGCATCTGTCCCCTCTCGTTAGCACTATGGCCCTGATCCAAACTTCCAGTATTCCTCGAGTTCTTGGTCGTATCCGAAATACCAGAACTGTTCCCCCCATCAGTCTCCAAATGGACATCCCCCTTATTAACAGCTTTCCAAGCCATACTGTTGGACGTTCTCTTTGCCGTTCCGGACTGTACATTCCTCTGTTCTGTCAAATTTGCACCATTCCTAACTGATTTGGGTCTCCTTCTTCTATTGACAATAGTCCACTCACCTTGCTCTTCTTTATCCAACACGGGTGAGCCATCAGCCGAAGCTATCTTCATGCTCATACGTTCGACCTCAACATGGTCCACCTCCATATCCTTCCTGTGCATAGGGGGAGCAGGCCCCATCGTAGTAGGTGGGGGCGGGTGCACATTAACCATATTTCTGGATTCCTTACACACCTCCGCCTTATGACCGACCTTCCCACAGTTCAAACAAATCAGAGGAATGCCCTCATACTCAATAGGTTGGCAAAAAGAGCCTCCCAGTTCATGAGCCCACACACCCTTAGGTAGCTTCTTTGATAAATCCAAGCGAACGCAAATACGTGCAAAGGCACATCTATTCCACAAATTGGTCAGATCATCCATATAAGGGGGTTCCCCTATGCCAGTGGCAAGCCGGGCCAGATTTTCCGTGTCCCAATAAGCCAACGGCAGATTGGGAAGCCGTATCCAAACCGGAGAGGTAAACTTCCTTGAGGAATTCGACATTGATCCAACAGCCCATTGCTCCACCCCAATAATTTGGCCTGCCACGAACCATGGGCCCCCAATCATGACTTTGTCTCTTGCACTGGCATCCTTGAGCCAGCACAAGAAGCAGTCTACTCCCATCGGCGTAATGCGGGTGAGACCCAAGTGCCCCCACTTCCTCTGAAGTTCACTTTGCACCACCCAGAAGGGTACTCTTCGCCCAAGGAGGCTGCCCACCAGAGCTCTTTCAAGCTTCTGGATATTTCCTCTAGCCTTGTCCAGGTTCAACGAGACCATCCCATCCACCCCCAAAACAGTTGAGGCATCCACCTCCAACTTGAGGGCAATCGGCTCAGGCTTCTTCCAGACATTCTGAGTCGGCCTGGCACCAAGGACTAAACCAGCTGACGCACTACCTTTTCCCGCTTCCTGGCGCATCCCCAGGATTCTAGCATTGGCAAAACATCGAGCATCTGAAGGGCAAGATGCCATCCCAGAAGTTTCACCACCCACGGCCTTGGGAGGTTCACCCCTATCGACCATCATAGCAGCGGAATTATTGGTGCTACGTACCGCATCACTAAAGATTTTAGGATCTTTGTGCTGCATTATCCGTGAAGTATCCAGAGCCTCCGGTGATCTACCCAGATCCTATATCCGACTCATGCTTCCAAACTTGAATAATGGCCTTACCGATTCAACCACCTTGCTGCTCGGCACACCATCAGCCTTCGTCGTAATTTCCATGTCCGGGGAACCTACTGCAACCACCATGGGAGCATCACCAATGTTGCCGTGGACCTCCTTCAAGAATTCAAGCACCTCATCGCTCCCCATGATCTCTATTCCATCCCCACGATCAGCGATTGCCTGAGACTTCAGATCTAGGTCATCCAGATCCACCCCTATGATCATCCTGCAGGTCCTCCGGAGCCTTGCCAACAGGCTTGGGTTCCCCCTCACCAGCCGGCGTACGCCCCGATCTACCACCCGTAACTCCAACCCCCACACGAGCTTTGTCACCCGAGGCACGAACATTTCCCGCAGACCCTAAAGTCTCCGATCTAACCGCACCCCCCTTGACGGGGGATCGAACGTAAACAACCTGCTTCTTAGCAGCCCCGGTGTCCTTGACACCATTCAAGCCACGCAAAGGGGATCTCTTATCCCCCTCCGCACCCGTATATTCTGCCGAGCCAGGCCCAGATGAACTGCCCCCCGACACTCCCTTGACATCAATGCGAGAACCAGATTTGCCATCCGAAACTTTCCCTCCACCTGAATCTTTCCCGCCCCCACTCCGAGGAGGAGGACAAGGGGGTGACCGTCGGTCACCCCCCACCATCCCAAGAAGTCGAGCCGCCGACAGGCCGGAACCCACCACCGAGAGGAAACCTCCCCGGCGAGAACGCTCGACAAACCCTAGGAAGGGAGGGAGAGCGAGAGAGAGGAGAGAGTAAGAGCTGAACTTTGCATTTGCATTCATTTAACCAAAGGAACAATACAATTAGAAGTAAAGAAAACCAAAAAAGAAACTAATGGCCAACCGGCCTTTCTACCAAAAAACCCCTCCTATCTTCCTCAAGGATATTAAAAAAATCTTGAGGAATCAATACATTAGAACTATCCCCACCCCTCCAAACAAAAGAGTACTCGGTGGCCCTCTGTGCACAAAAATGGGCCGCCAAATTAAGTCGCCGGTTAGTATGTAAAAACAAAACTTTTTTGAATTGCTTGGTCCATTCAAAATCCAAACAATCAGTTTGCTGAGTCTTCCACCGCCCCCTATCTTTGTAATCTTGCATGAACTGGATGACACTGGCATTATCTCCCTCAACAATAACCCCCTCCACATCGTTCATCCAGTCAAGAACTAACTCGTTGATATACCGAATCGCCAAAAGTTCCACTTGTGTGCTATCCCAGTGGGCAATCCCCCATCCAGCCGCCGAAATGTGAAGAACCTTATCATCCCGAACGACAATGCCAATTCCCCCAACATTCGACCTTCTGAGCGCACCATCCAAATTGATCTTCCACCATCTTGGAGGGGGGGGGGACACCACGAAGAAGACGACAACAATCTAGCAGATTGGAAGACATCCCGTTGCTCCAGGGGAGGAGAAAAAGATATTCTGGTTGAGTACCTCAAGAATATTAGCCGCCATCGTTTTAGGGGGGAACGAGCCCTTGCCATGCTTGTGTAAGTTCCTACTCATCCAGCAATAGTAGATAGTCACACAATAAGCCTTTTTCCAATCATCATGAGCATTGCTGGCCCTTGAAAAGCTCCGTCTGAAGGTCCCAAAAGGAAGAGAACCGAGGCACAGGGATGCCCCAGCCGGCCAAAACATCCAGAACAGTCCTCAATGTATTGCATCTAGTCGTGATGTGGTCGGTATCCTCTACCTCCAAACACCCAAGAGGACAAAGCAAATCGACCTGGAAGTGATGATCGCACAGCCAAACATTTGTGGGGACTTTGTCATTGTACACTCGCCACCAGAACAAACGCACCCGTGGCCTTAATCCAAGCTTCAGTATCTTGCAAATAGGATCCTCTTCCTCATCAAACATTCTGTTGTAGACAATAGCCGAAATTGTAGAGTCTAAGGGGGTCTTGATTAGCTCCATACAATCCTTCCCCGTTCCCTCTCCAATAGGAATGGTAGTAATGTTGTCCATAAGCAGTTCTCCGAAGCAGGACCGCAGCTTCGGCAAGTCCCAGCTGCCGCCTTCCCGCAAGAAATCAGAGACTCTAAGATTTTCAATAGCCGAGATATCACAGAAAGTAGGCCACAAAGAAATGGCTCTATCCTAGATCCAGGTATCTGATAGCACCTCAATGTCCTGGCCATTCCCAATCTTCCAACGTATTGAACTGGTCAGGCTCCTAGCACCCTCACAAATTACTATTGAGTTGCTAGAGTGTCCCCTAGGGGGATTTAAATCCCTCAATTCATCCCCATATTTATGTTTCAGGCATCTTTGTAGCAACCCCTCAGGATTGCCAATGATGTTCCAGGCCACCCGTGCCCGGAGAGCTCCAGTCCAGCGGGCACAAACATGGAAACCAAGCCCGCCATTCCGTCTAGGCCGAGCCACCTTTTCCCATGCGACGTAGTGCATACCCTTATGTTCAGAGTCCCTGTCCCGCAGAAAGCTCCGACATAATCTCTCCATATCATTGAGGACCGCTTTGGGAATGATAGTATGAGTCATGAGGAAGACCGATGAAGGCAGCAGTACATAATTGATCAATGTTATCCGCCCCGCCATAGAAAGGTGCCTGATTCCCCAATTAAGTGTATGCTCCCGTGCCCTCTGGATCAATAGGGCAAAATCAACCTTGGTGAGCCTCCTCATCGCTAGCTTTAGCCCCAAGTAATCCAACTTCGTAACCTTACAGCAACCAAGAATCCTAGTCATTCATGTCTTTGTAGCGGTCGGGGTCCATCGGCTGAAGAGAACCGCAGACTTACTCCGGTTAACTCTTTGCCCAGTCCAAGAGCAGTAATCCGTCAGGATTGACATGGTCGTCCGAGCATTTATCATGGTAGCACCTGCAAAAAAAAGAATATCGACAGCATATAGGAGGTGGGAGACAGGAGTACCCCCGGGCTGATCGGAACTCCCATCTCTCTGAAGTTTTGTTTGAAATGGGCAGACAGCAATTTCGAGCAGAGGATAAACAGGTATGGTGACAGCGGACACCCTACCCTTGGCAAAAACCACACTCCGCATTAATCCAATTTGAAAGCTGGCCATTAACAAGAATGGAGAACTTAGGATTCTTGACACAACTGAGAACCCAAGCACCAAACCTGGCGGGAAAGCCCATCCTCTCCATTACCAATTCCAGGGTTTGCCAACTCATCTTGTCGTACGCCTGTTCCATGTCCACCTTCAGAGCAAAAAAGCCTTTTGTAGCCTTGGACACTTTGAAATTTATGCATCAGTTCTTGGCCAAGTAAGTAGTGTGTCGTAATTGAACGCCCAGGGACAAAGGCGGCTTGTTCTTCATACACAATATGTGGCAAAACCCCTTTAAGTCTATTCACAAGAACTTTCGCCACAATTTTGTAGATCGTTTGACACAGACTAATGGGTTAAAACTTAGAGGGGCGATCCGAATTTTTAACTTTCGAAATCAAGACCACAACCGTCTCCTTCCAAGAAGGGTCCATCACGCCTGAATTGAAGAATTCCACACAGGCACGACCAACCTGCTCCCCCACAATGTCCCAATACGATTTGAAGAAGGAGGCAGTGATACCATCCCGCCCCGGAGCTTTGTTCTGTCCCAAAGATTTTGTGGCACTCAAAATTTCATCCTCCGAGACATCACTCTCCAAAATCCCAGTGAATCGAGCAATAGAGTCCCGATAACAGGTAAGTGATGGCCAGCCCTGATCCACAATATCCGTTCCCTTCCATTTCTGAGCAAAAAACTGGTGGAAGGTATTAGCAACCTCCACCTGTTCCGTCACAACCGAGCCGTCCTCCCTCATAATTGATGCAATACCATTGGATCGTAGCCTCGGCGACGCCATAGAGTGGAAAAAATGGGTATTACCATCGTCCTCCTCGATCCACCGCACCTTCGCCCTCTGTCTCCACCAAGTCATAATGCGGGCTAATGTGGAATTCAAGAGTTGCACTTTAAACCGCAAACTTTCAGTCTGGACCGAATTTAGCCCATGCAATTTACCTTCCAACTCCTGCAAGGTCCTAACCTCAGTATCCAACTCCGCCCTAAGTTGGCTGAGTCGCCTGAATTTCTCCTTGCTCCAGAAGAACAAAGCCTTCAGCGTTCTATTACACTTTCTCTGTAGTTGTGCAGCCTCACTCCCGAAATCAGCCACCGTCCACTTCTCCATGACCAAGTGGCAAGCTTGAGGAAAGCTCAGCCAAACATCCTCAAATCTGATCCACGGTGAGTAAGTGCGCTTCGATACCTCCTGCACCCTACAAAGGATAGGACAGTGATCCGACACAAGCCTAGTCAGATGTTCAACACGCAAATCCTGGAACCTATCCAAAATGTCAGAGCTGACAAGGAATCTGTCTTGTCTAAAAAATATCTTACTCCTCGCATCTTTATTATTCGTCCAAGTGAAAGCAGGCCCAACAAACCCAGGGTCAACCAAATCATTTGTTACCATAAACTCGGCCATATCGCAAGTGGCCGGAGTGCTAAGAAAAGGCCTTCCCCCTTTTTTATCCTCCTGGCACAAGATACAGTTAAAATCACCTCCAACAAGCAAGGGGAGGCGCTGGTCACGGCGAGTGGAAATATCCTCCCACATCGTACGTCTAATGCACCTGTTCTTGCTGGCATATACCACAGCCACATCCCACGAGCTCCCATTCGCCCGCGTGATCTTCCCCATAAGGCATTGCTCCGCTTTGAAAGAAATCTGAAAAGAGAAACAACTGCTCCTCCACAGGACAAGGATGCCCCCAGCTCTACCAATCGAAGGCTGATATTCGAACTCCCAATCTCTCCCAGCAAATCTGTCAACGTCCTTCCGATATATCTTCTCCAATTTAGTCTCCATCAGGCCAACAAAACTAGCATTATGGGTTCCAATTAAGTGCCGTAAGTAGAACCTCGTCTCTTTCTTACGCGCACCTCTACAATTCCAACAGAGGATGTTAAACATGGATAACCGAAGGGGAAGCGTCCCCGCCGCACAGGTTTTCCAAAATCTCCGCCGTCCCCTCAGGAGCATGCGAATTATTAGTAGCAACTTCATCCCTCAACACCTCAACTAGCGACCCCGCATTGCCAGTGGACCAATCATCAGATGAGCCAGCCAGCAAAATTACGTGCAGATTCTAGCAATGCCCCTCCCTTCTTGGCCAGTCCGGCCTTGGCTTTCCTGTCCCGTATAGTATAGGGTTTCCATCCTCTGGTCTTGGAGTCCGAGAACCGTAATACCCTGGGTAAAATTGTCTGATCAAGCAGGTCTTGAGAGCTATCCTCCCTGCAAATTTTTCCTTGTTTACGTCCCTTCCGCGGGGGCCCTTTTAAATTTAATGGCTGAACGCACATCCTCGACTCTAGTCTGCCCCCACAATTTGTATCTCCAGTATGTTCTTCCATGTCTTGTTCAACAGGCTTAGCCCCCTTCTCCCTCATCGGTGACCTCATGAAATTGGGGAATTCCCTGCTGCCGTTTCTAGATTCCCCAGCTGGCTGTTCAGTCTCAGCAACCATCATCTGCGAAGTACCCAATTGTCCCGTGGGAGCAGCCCCCAGAACACCTGAATTCAGCTTCACCCCAGCCCTCTGCTCCTTAGGAGACCGTTCTCCAGTGTGTTCTTCCATAGCCTTAGCCTTCCCCGCTTTATTATCCTTAGTTGTCTAATGTCACACAGCCTTATGGCCCCCTGTAATGGCCGGAGTAACAATACCCCAGCATTGGTCACAGTTTTAGCAGGCTGAGGCTTTTGCCTTCTAGTCACGATGGTCAATTCACCACATTCCTTGTCAATCCTCTTTGTGCTCATATCCGACGAGTTGGACCCAGCTCCTAGTTCCACACCCCCGGTTCTTTCCTACAAGTTCACCTCCCCTTGTCCAGCACTGTCCATGACTGGCCTATTCTGGTTGGGAGGATGCTGCCACTGCATCCTAACCCATTCCCTGCAGCCCTCCGCCTTATGTCTAACCATTCCACACTCAAGGCAGATCACCGGGATTCCCTCGTATTCGATTGGTTGGAAAAACTTTCCACCCAATCCATGAGCCCAGATGCCCTTCGGTAGTTTTTTTGACAAATCAAGGTGAACACAAACCCGTGCAAAAGCACATCTGTTCCACTGTTTGGTCTGATCATCCATGAAGAGGGGTTCCCCACGCCAGTCGCTAACCTAGCCAGATTCGCCTCATCCCAGTATTCCAGTAGCAGGTTAGGGAGCCTAATCGAAACAGGCGAAGTAAATCTTCATACCGATGTGGGCGATATTCTCGCATTCCATTGTTCAACGCCTATAATTTGGCCTGCAACATGCCAAGGTCCCCCGATTAGAACATTATCTCTCGCCTCCACATCTTCGAACCAACAGAGGAAGCAGTCCGAGCCCAATGGGGTGATTTGGGTCACCCCGAGGTGTCCCCATTTGCATTGGAGTTCATTTTGGACTACCCAAAATGGCACTCGCCTCCCCAGCAAGCTCCCGACCAGAGCCCGTCTCAACCTCTGGACATTTCCCCTTGCTCTGGAAAGATCCAATTTAATCGCTCCATCCTCCAAGAGAAAATCCGTCACATTCTCTTCCAAATTTAATGCCACTGGCATTGCTTTCTTCCAAACATTCAAAACTCCCGCCTTAGAAGAACTTTGCCCATGCAGAGCATCCAGCCGTGCCCCAGGGGCAATATTACAAACACCTTGTGAGCATTCCTGTGCCGTGGTGGAGGCACCCTTAGCAGCATTCGGCCTTTCACCCCTATCCACCCCCTCAATAGATGTCCACATTCCTCCATTCGCAACATTTCCGCTCGCCACCTTGTCCACAGCCATAGGTGTAATCCGTTCATCACCCAGCATTATTGTCCTACTCCCCTCCACTGCTCCTCTCAGATTTCCACATGTACCCTGCAAGTGAATGTGTTC
>JACXSL010000243.1:15000-17500 GCA_019514585.1 Dendrobium officinale
ACTATCTCGAATCACCACATCTACTCCCCCTGCATTGGATCTGAGCAAAGCACCATCCACATTAATCTTCAACCAGCCTGTAGGGGGGGACACCAAGAAGAGGGTGAACACAATCCAAAGGATTGAGAAGTATCCTGTTGCTCCAGGTTGAAAGAAAGACTACCTTGATTGATACGTTCCAACACACTAGCTGCCAAGAAAACAGGTGATGATCTATCCTTCCCATGCTTAATAGCATTCCTGTTTAGCCAGCTATGATAAACAGAAACACAATAAAGATGTAACCCAATATTCCTTACATTTACATCCTCCTTTAATGCCACCTGCAGCTCATGCAAATCAATAAACCGTGGGATATAAAATCCCCAACCATTCAACACATCCAGAATATCTAAGAGCTGCTTACATCTAGTTGTAACATGGTTTAAATCTTCATCCATACAGCATCCAACCGGGCATTGGACATTCACCACAAAACCCCTATCATGCAGCCAACAGTTGGTAGGAATAATATTCCTATATATCCTCCACCAGAAAAACTTTTCCTTCGGCCTTAACCCAGATTTCTGAATAGCCCAGCTCGGACCATCCTCCTCTTGAAATCTGCTGTTATAAACTAAAGCAGAAACAGTAGAACCAATAGGATACTTAATTAACTCCAAAGTATCCTCTCCCAAATTGTTGTAGATTTTTATCTCCAAAATTCTCTCAACAAGACTCTCACCAAACCAGAGTCTTAACTTTTGCTCATCCCAACCACCGTCCAACGTAAGGAGTTTTGAAAGAGGTCCTCAATAGCAGCTATGTCACAGATAGTTGGCCAAGATGACAGAGCTCTATCCCATATCCAAATGTGATTCAAAATGTCAATTTTATCCCCATTGCACACTTGCCATCTCACACAACAGCTCAAACTAATGGCCCCATGACAGATTAATCTCCATACAGCTGAATCTCCACGAACAAACTCATAAACTCAAGGCCAATTACCATACTTCCGTTCCATACATCTGTGAAACATAGAATTCAGCTTACTGATATAGTCCCACGCCACCTGAGCTCTAAGGGGACCCATCCAATTAACATTTGCATGAAAGCCAAGTCCCCCTAACCTCCTTGGTCTTGAAACACTTTCCCAAGAGGCATAATGAATACCTCTGATTAGCATCAGCATCCCATACGAAATTTCTACAAATTTTCTCCACATCATTTAGAACAATCTTTGGAACAAGTGAGTGTGTGTCACCAAATAAACAGAAGAAGGCAGAAGAACTGAATTTATTAAGGTGACTCTCCCAGCCATGGATAAATGTCTTACCCCCCATGCTAATGTCTTGGCCGAGGCTTGCTGCAACAAGGGAGCAAAATCTTTCCTCAAGAGTCTTCTTGTGAGACCTCGTTCCCTTACTGTTCCTCTCTGATTTGGATTTTCCTCTCAGGATCGTCCAGGACGATTTGAGATCGTCTAGGATGATCGACACTGTAGAAAATATCGTCTTGAGAATAGTTCTGGGAGTCGTCCAGGACGATATTTTTGGTCTGATCGTCCCGGGACGATGTGGTGATCGGCCGGGCCGATCCGACTAATGATATAAGAAAATCTGGTCGTTTTGATGAGAGAGAAAATTATTTTAAAATCAAAATATCTATTTTAGAGAGAGAAAGAGAAAGGGAAAAAGAGGAAAGCTGGATTTTGGAGGCCGCGGAGCGCTTTTCGTCCGACGTGCTGTTGGGAAAAGTGTAGATCTCGCGGTAAGAACTCCGAACCCTATTTCTGTTTTCAAAGATATTGAGTTTTGACCGAGTTGTGATTTGTTTTGTGTTTTCGTAATCGACTTTTCGACGTGATTTCTTATTGACACAACTTTCACCGCACAACTTTTAGTATGTTATAGATATGATTATTGTACACGATTTGACTGTATTCTATGAAGATTTTACCGGTCGGAATTGATTCTACGCGATTTTAATCGAATAGAAAATTATTGGGACTTGATTTGATTTGATTTCTATAGGATAATAGTCTTATATTGATGTTATGGATCTTCGTCTGTAATTTGGAAAGATTTGGAAATTGTGCTTTTTATAGGATTTTTGTGTAAATTCGACTGACTACCGTTACGCTTTCTTTTAAACCATTGATCATTGATATAACGATGGGAGTCATAAGGAGTTTATAGAAATGCCGACGGGCGAAAAGAGTGACGACTCTTATTGATAGAGCCAATGTACGGATCTACAACAGCAATATGGATTCTACAACAGCAACATGACCAGTTGATTATACTTGTCCAGTATATAGTATTACATTGCATGTTTACTGTATTGCTTTATGGATTCATTGTTTTTTATAGATTTTTGTTTATCGACTTTGATTGGATTTACTAGATCGTACGATTTCATTGATTTTACTGATTGATTGTTGTGCATCGACATTGAGCATTGATATAGAAATGGATGGATATAGATATTGCATTGATAGCATGGACATGAATAGTAT
>JACXSL010000243.1:22500-25000 GCA_019514585.1 Dendrobium officinale
AAGAGCAAGAGAGAGCTAGAGAGAGAGAGAGAGAGAGAGAGAGAGAGAGAGAGAGAAAGCAAGAGAGAGAGAGAGAGAGAGAGAGAAGAGAGAGAGAGAGAGAGCAGAGAGAGCAAGAGATAGTAGAGAGAGAGAGAAAGAGAGAGAGCAAGAGAGAGGGAGAGATAGAGAGAGAAAGAGAGAGCAAGAGAAAGCAACAGAGAGAGAGAGAGCAAGAGAAAGCAAGAGTTAGAGAGAGAGAGAGAAAGATAGAGATAGAGAGAGAGAGCAAGAGATAGCAAGAGAGAGAGAGCAAAAGAGTGAGAGCGAGAGAGCAACAAAAGTAAAAGAGAGAGAGAGTGAGAGAGAGAGAGAGAGAGAGAGAGAGAGAATAAGATAAGTACCAGAGTAAGAGAGATAGAGAAAGATATAGATAGAGAGAGCAAGAAAGATAGAGAGAGAGAGAGAGAGAGAGAGAGAGAGAGAGTGTGTGTGTGTGTGTGAGAGAGAGAGAGAGAGGGAGGGAGAAAGAGCAAGATAGAGCTGAAGAGAGAGAGAGAGAGAGAGTGCAAGAGAAAGAGAGAAAGAGGGTGAGAGAGAGAGTGAGAAAGAGCAAGAGAGCAAGAGAAAGCAAGAGAGAGAGAGAGCTGAATTTCTGCATTTGCATTCATCAACAAAAACAATTACAACTAGTAAAAGTAAAGAGGGGCCAAACAAAAAGACCCCTAATCTAACGAAAAAAAGCTACTATCATCCTCAAGAATGTTAAAAAATTCTTGAGGAATACATATATTTCTATCTCCTATATCCCAATGGAAAGAGTCCTGTAAAGCTCTATGAGCACAATAATGTGCCGCCATATTAAATCTTCTGTAAGTATGTATAAACAGCACTTGTTGAAAAAGCCTCATCCAACTCCATTTGTCAACTTCAGCAGGTTGCAACTTCCATAGTTCCTTGTGCTTGAACTTTTAAAAATACTCAATAACACTTGCATTGTCCCCTTCCACAATGACTCCTTTAAATTCAAACATCCACTCCCCAATAATCTTCTCAATAAAATGAATAGCCATTAACTCCACTTGAGTACTGTCCCAATGAAAAACATTCCAACCAGCCGCCATAATCAACTTGCCCTTACTATCTCGAATAACAATCCCAATACCACCATTATTAGACCTTAGAAGAGCTCCATCCACATTTATCTTTAACCAACCTGTAGGGGGGGACACCAAGAAGAAATTGAAAACAATCCAAAGGATTGAGTAGTGCCCCGTTGCTCAAGGCTGTCAAAACGACAACCTTGATGAAGTACTTCAAGAATATTCGCTGCCATACAAGTCGGTGTGTTTTTCTCCTTCCCATGCTTCATTGAGTTTCGATTCACCCAGCTGTAGTACACAGCACAACCATATAACAGAGTCCCAATATCCCTACCTCCAGATTTGCTCTCCAACATAACCTTAAACTCATCAAGGCAAGCAAACCGAGGAGTTACAAACCCCCAACTATCTAGAGCCTGCAGAATAGCCAGAAGCTGCTTACACTTTGTTGTAACATGGTCCAAATCTTCAATCATGCAACATCCAAGAGGACAATCTACATCTACCTCAAAACCTCGATTTCGCAACCAGCAATTTGTTGGCAAAGCATTCTTATAAACCCTCCACCAGAAAATTCTTTCACGTTGCTTAAATCCCTGTTTAAAAACTGCAAAACACGGGTCAGCCTCTTCATAAAAACTGTTGTTGCAAACTATGGCAGAAATGGTTGATCCAATAGAAGATTTCACCAGTTCCAAGGCATCCTCTTCCAATTCATCCCAGATTTTAATTTCACAAATTCTTTCAGCTAAGGATTCCCCAAAGCAACTTAGTAGCATATCTTTATCCCAGAATCTGTCTAGGCCAATAAAATCTGATACCCGCAACTTCTCAATTGCAGCAATATCACAAAATGTAGGCCATCTTGAAATAGATCTATCCCAAATCCATACATGATTTACCACATCAATACTCCTGCCATTACAAACCTTCCAACGCATGCAAGAGATCAAACTATTTGCCCCATCACAGATCAGCTTCCAAACAGCTGAATCACCACGTTTCAGCTCAACATTCCACGGCCATTTACCATATTTCTGCATCATACAGATCTGGAATAGATTTTGCGGTTTGCTAATAAATTCCCAAGCAATTCTTGACCTTAGAGGCCCAATCCAATCAGCACAACAAGAGAGAGAGAGAGAGAGAGAGAGAGAGAGAGAGAGAGAGAGAGAGAGAGAGAGAGAGAGAGAGAGAGAGAGAGAGAGAGAGAGAGAGAGAGAGAGAGAGAGAGAGAGAGAGAGAGAGAGAGAGAGAGAGAAAGAGAGAGAGAGAGAAGAGAGAAAAGAGAAAAAGAGTGAGAGAGAGAGAGAGAGAGAGAGAGAGCAAGAGTGCAAGAAAAAAGCAAGATAGAGAGAGAGAGAGCAAGAGAGAGAGAGAAAGCAAGAGAGAGAGAGAGAGAGAGAGAGAGAGCAAGA
>JACXSL010000244.1:0-50000 GCA_019514585.1 Dendrobium officinale
GCATGCATTGCATTAGATACAAATTAAAAGAGCCAAAATTTTAATTGCATCAGTTTCAGCATTTTAGTACCCAACATAACTCAAAGGGGCCAATTAGAAAAATTTTTATATGTTGGCCCCGACTCTCCAAAACTTTAAGTACAACGTCCCTACCATTCTTTCATAAAAGACCGGACTCATCTCTTTTAAATTAATTAGGTGGTTAGCTGGCTCCCAAATCCAGGCCGGGGTAAGTCCAGGCATTGCACTGCATTAGTTAGGTTCGGACGACTGTGGTCCAATGTCCAAATTAGATTTAGAATTCGGGGCAGATCTTTGATTATAAGACCCCAAATTTTGGGAATATAATCCCAAATTTCTGATAAGACGCTCAACTTCAATTAAAGTTTCCTTTCAATCCTGAAATATAAAGCTCAACACTTAGATTAAGTTGGGACACTTCCGGATGGTTCTGGAATCTCAAGGTGTCCCCTACCCCTCCTCCCTCAATTCTGTTAATAAATGTTCAATCTTGATCCATTACCTCTTGATTTTCCAAAAAAATCCTATTCGTTTTTTTTATATCACTCCTAGAAAATCTAACAAAATTTCATTCTTATTTCAATCGAGAGTTTTCGCAGGGGACTCTGTCGCCCTACGATGTAATTAACTACGAGGGCTTACGCTCGTAGGAGATTTGGAACCACACGTATTTGATTTCAAAATTAATCTTTTTTTTAAAAAAAAAATCTTCTTTGATTTCTTTGGGAAAAGTTAAAGAATGATTGTCGTTATCATATTAGAAGAATTATCATTGAAAGGTGTTATCTCCCTTTGGGGAGATACATCCTTCTTTGATAAGGCTTTGGATATGAATTCGACAATCATACTTCTTGAATATCATAACTGGATATTTAGTTGAACTTTACCTTGTCCCCTCGGGACCATGTGAAGTTCTCTTTAAAATCTAGTCATGATATTCAAAATGAATTTCATAATTCTAAATCTGAACACCGTTATGAAATTTTATTTTCATCCTTCAGGATGATATAATTTTTCTAACGAGGTGATTCAATTTTAGAATTTGAATTAAATCTCAATTTTAAAATCCCCAAAGAAAACTAATATTTTTCAAAACCTGTTTTTTCAAAATTCCACCAACTAAACTCATTTGCAAGTCTTGATTTATATTTAGGGGTTCTATTGTAGAAATAAAGATAGAATGATTGACTTCTTTACTCAGTTCATACCTAGTCATAACACCCTCACTAAGTTCACCTAAAATCAATTCCTTAGGATGATTTTTAGAAAATCTCAATTCTCTAGTCATAGGGTTTTATATCTATAAATTTTCATCCAAATTTATTTTCTCAATCTTTTGGGAGTTAATTTCTATCTCAACTTCTTTCAATTTATCTCTTCCAAAATTTCAGATTCATCAAACACAACATGTGTGGTCTCTTCAACTACCAAAGTTCTTTTGTTGAATATACAATAAGATTTTCCAACACTAGAGTATCCAAGAAAAATTTCTTAATCTGATTTTGGATCAAATTTTTCTTAGGAAGATTTTCTATTATTGTGTATGAACACCTTACATCCAAAAACATACAAATGTAACAAATTAGTTGTTCTTCCTTTAAGAAGCTCAAAGGGTGTTTTATTTAAATTCAATATAATGTTCACCCTATTCAGAACATAGCATGCAGTCCTAACCACTTCAGCACAAAAATATTTAGGAACTGAATATTCTGCTAATATGGCTCAAGCTGTTTCTATTAATGTTTTATTCTTCCTTTTGACTATCTCATTATGTTGAGAGGTTTTAGGTGTAGAAAAATTATGATCAATTCCTTTCTCTTTACAAAAATACTCAAATTTTTTATTTTCAAAATCACTACCGTGATCATTTTGAATCCTTAAAATCTCACAACCTAGTTTTCTCTGAATCCAAGTTTAAAAATCTTTAAACTTCTCAAATGATTCACTCTTATGATATAAGAATTTAACCCATGTGAATCTTTAAAAATCATCTACTATCACAAATCTGTATACCTTCCCTCGTAGACTTACTATTCCAATAGGTCTTAAATGATCCATATATAAAATCTCCAATGGTTTACCAGTTCTAAGATCCCTATTAGACTAAAAAGAGGACTTCACCTATTTTCCTAATTGACAAGCATCGCAAAGGTGGTCCTTGGTAAAGTCTAATTTAGGTATACCTCTCACTAAATTCTTTTGGGTAATTCTCCTTAGATTTTTTATGTTAGAGTGAAAAAGTCTCCTATGCCAAATCCAAGACTTATCAGAAATAGTTTTCAAACAAAAAGAAGTAGGAGTTTTGATATAATTTAAATCTAGCATATAAAAATTATTTACCCTTAAACCATGCAAAACATCAATATGATTAGAACTTAATATGCAGTTAGTAGGAAAAAATTTAACTTTGTATCCTTTATCACATAGCTGGCTCATACTCAAAAGATTATGTTTTAAGCCTTCAACTAGTAGTACATTCTCAATAAAAAAGTTCTTAAGATTTTCAATCATACCTGATCCAACCACCTTCCTTGTGGAGTTATCTCCAAGTGTAACCCTGCCTCCACTTCTGGCCTTTAGCGATATAAATTGCTTAGTATCTCCAATCAATTGCCTTGAGCAACAACTATCCAGATACCAAATGCTCTCACGAGGCCTTGCATGAGAGTGTTCCTTCATAATTATCTAACATTGCACCTGGGAACCCAAATAAGTTTGGGTTTACATTTTGGAAAATTATAAAATAATGCATGTATGATATGTCTAGATTTATACATCTTAGGTTTCCACACCAAATGAGTTTTTTTTTTATCCATGTGGGAATCTAACATGGGGAGAGTGAAGATAAAGAAGCTCCACAAATTAAGGAAGGATTTGGAAGAAGATTTTGAAGATCTTGGGTTCCACTGTTGGATATGGAAGAAGGTGGCCAGTCATCCAAGGATGACCGGAACACAAAAAATCTGCTTTCTACCGCGAGTCCAATCATGTTGGATTCAAAAGGTAGATTCTCCTTCAAACGAACTTCTTCTTTTTGGTTTTTGGAATCTCCTCTAGTCATTAAAGAAGGAGTTTTAAATGGTTTGAAGAAACCATTGCCGATTTCAGGCAAAGGTAAGGAAATTGTTTCTTCTTTGAATGAAAAGACAAAAACTTGGTCGGCTATCATTGCTGGAGCAAATGATAAGGAAGCATCTTCATTTGGAGGAAGTTTTGCTGAAATTTTGAAGAAGGATCCTATTACTTCTTCAAAATTGGATACTCCTAATGTGTGGATTAAAATGTTGTTATTCTTGACAAGGATAAGGAAAAGTTAAATGTTCAAATTTTAAACAATTCCGTGGTTGTTAAAATTCTAAGGAAGAACTACCCTTTCTCTAAGTGTTCATTTGAATTAAGAAAGCAATGGTCAAAATTTGAAGGATTTCATATTACATTGCTTGGTCAAGATTGGCTCCCTTGTTCATTTCAAACTCATGAAGCCTTGGAGGCAGTCTTTAATGGGGGGCCTTGGCTTGTAGGGGCTTTTGTGGTAGGCTTAGACATTTGGTCTCCTACCTTCTCTCCTTATTATTTGAATGGAATTTCTTCCCCAATTTGGGTTCATCTTCCTCATTTGCCATTACATTGTTGGGATGAATCCAACATCATTAGAATTGTTTCAAGAATTGGAACTCCACTTTTATTGGATGGAAACATGTTTAGATGGGGGAGGAGAGAATTTACTAGAGCTTATATCAGAGTTAATTTGAATTCTAAACTCCCTACTGGAATTTGGGTGGAAGGGATTCATGGTAGATTTTTTCAAAAGTTTGATTATGAAAATCTATCATCTTTTTGCTTCAAATGTGGAAAAATCATGCATATTGATTCTGTGTGTCCCAATTCAACACAAAATCAAAATCCTATAGTCAAAGAGATCCCTATAAGTTCATTGTAATCTGATAATACTTTGGGACCTTGGATGCATATAAAGTTAAAAAATAAGAGAAGATTGATTCCAGAGAAAATATTTTTTTAAAAAGATCTCAACCATGGATAAACTAAAAGATGGTTGTGCTATCAATTGTATTTCCATGGCAGATGTTGAAGGAGACGGGAAAACAATTTATGCTGCTTCTGAAATTCAATTCACATCTAAAGTTGTTGCTGAAAACAAGGAAGAAGATGGAAAGGTAATTATACAAGGAGGTGAATATCCAACCGTCCATCATGCTATTTCTGAAAAATTACAAATTCAAATCCCATAAAGGGAGGAGAATTTTCCTTCTGTACATAATCAGGAAATTCAGATTTTAAATTCTGAATTACGGTTGGTTGATCCCGTGGATGGAGATAGCAGTAACTTGAAGCCCATCATCAATTTGAATTCAAATTCTAAATTCAAAATTCAGGGAATTGTTGAGGAAAGAGTGGAAGTAAGAGCTGAAGTTGTTAATTCAACTCTAAATGTTGAAAAACAGGATGCTATGGCTGTACCCGTGAGAGAAACTGCTCCATTCCTTTTATTTTTTCCGGGAATCAATGTATCAGTCAGTAATTTGTATTCAAATTCTGAATTCAAAATACCTGATAGTGTGGAAGGTAATAAGGAAGGAGGTTTTACAGATTCAATAGATGCTGTCCCAACCGTTTCATATCAGTTTGCTGAAATTCAGAGTTCTAACAAACCTGAATTTGAATTCAAAAATTCAGATGCTCGAGAGGAAGTTTTGGAGGATATTTCTAGCATTAGTACTGATGTTATTTCAGCTACAAAAACTAAAGTAAAGAACAATATTGGCTTATTAAGAGACTCTTCTCCATTGTTGGATATTTGTTTGAATTTTAAGAGAACTTCTCTTAAAAAAGTTGCCAAGGAGTGTAAGTCCCTGGGATCAAAGCATACATTATTCAAAGAACTGCAAGCATTAGGACCGGTCAAAGATCTACCTAGAAGGAAGATAATAGAAAACAAAGTGAAGAACAGCTAAAAAGGTTCTTCATCCCTTTTGCCCCATTAACATGCTTGATGATAATCCATGTGACAATAACAAAGTGGATAGTTACTTGAAGTTGAGACAAATTAGCAAAAGGTTTGGATTAATGCCAACATCAATTTCTGACTTTGGAAGATGGAAAAAGCTTATAGAATATTTATCAAAAATATTCTTAAGTGATTTTTGGAATTCACCATTGGAATGTAATTTCCCTTTTAGATTTTGTTGCTTGTTTTTTCTTAAAATTTGTCATTTTAAACTTATTCTATTTGATTATGAGATCTTTACTAAGTCTTATTCTCTAACTGGATGGGAACTCTGGGATACTAATCAACATTCGGGTTGTTTAATTCTTTGGTATCCCCTGCATCTCAATAGTTTCAAAATAAGAAATAGTGGGTTTCATATCATTTATATTAAGTTTAAATTAGCAAATTTAAGTTCAATAAGGTTCCTTTTTAATATTAAAAAAAGGAACCATTAGTTTCTTTTACATAGTTTGTATTAGGCTGACCTTTCATTTTTAATTAATGCAACTTTGCATTTTCTCAAAAAAAAAGTACAAGTGTGTGCTATATATCCAAAAATGCTAGAAGAATAATATTTGACTTCAAGAAAAAGATTTCTTAATCTTTTATAACTACTATGTCTATTCCTTGGTTGTATAAACTTCTGATACAAAATAGGATTTAAAAAATCTTAAAGTGTTGGGGGTTTCCTGCGATTCTCAAGAACTTCCACTTTCAATTTCAAAAATATGTTCATATCTTCCTAAATGTGTTTATCAAAATTTAAATAATGCTCTATACTCTAAGAATCATCCTTGAGCTTTTTAAGAAATTTTTCTAGTTGAGCATTGGATAATTTCAAAATTTCATTTTCCTTATTCAAGTTATCGAATTCATCAAGTAAGCTCATGTGGTTGCTATTAATTAATGCATGATCTTTTCTAATGATTTTTTGTTCTCTTTGAAATTCTTATAACTCTAAGTTAAGACTAGCATGCATTTTCTTTAGCTTCCTATATGCATCATATATGCTTTCAGAAACTTCAAAAAGTTCATTATAAGTTAAGTTGCATACCTCTTCTTGATCTGACTAATCAAGATTATCAACTATAAAGCATAGATTGGTGACTTCCTCTTCCTTTTCAGTCTCTAATGAGTTCGAAGTTGAATCCGCCCAAAAAGCTCTTTGGAATTTCTTCTTGCCCTTCTTCTCTTTTGGTTCCTCCTCTGCCTTCTCCTTGTTAAGAGTGACTTTAAGTTTTGGGTAATCAGATTTTACATGTCGGGGTTTCCTGCATTCATAGCAAATCACATCATTTCAAACCTTGACATTCTTATAAAATTTACCTCTATTCCATTATTAGTGTCTCTTAAGCTTCCTCTTTAGAAAGCTCCTAAATTGCCTAGTCATTAAGGCAATGTTATCCTCATCCTCAGGTTGCGATAGATCACTCTCCATCTCCTCCACTTTCAGTGCAATGTTCTTCTCCTTTCAAGGCTCTCCAACATCAATGTTTCTTTGACTCACTCCTTGCTCGTAAGCAATTAGTGATCCAAGAAGATTATCAATAGAGTAGATATTTAAGTGGTTAGACTCAGTAATTGCAATTATTTTACCATCATATGTAGTATGAAAATAACAAAGTATTTTATTGAACATTTCAGCCTTCGTTAGTTCCCTACTCAATGCATATAAAGAAGTGACTATTTATGTGAATATTGTGTACATGTCAGAAATAGATTTATTGGGTTTCATGCGAAATAATTCATTGTCATGCAACAAGATATTAAGTATAGATTGCTTAACTTCGTTAGTCCCCTTATATGTTATATAAAGTCTATCTCATATGTCCTTTCATCTTTTGCAAGTGGAAACCCGCATATAATCTTCAGATTTAGGTACACAAAAGAAATTGTTCAAATATTTTACATTAAGTTGTGCTAATTCACGTTGTTCTACAGTCCAATCTGCAAAGGGAATTTCAATTATAATTATGTCAACTAATCTAGTTAGTTTTGTTTACCCTTCTTGAACTAATATCCACATGCGATAATCTAGTTACTATAAAAATATTGGCATGCTTGTTTTCTAAAAATTGAAATGAATATTGTCAAACAAAGGAGGTCTAGTTATAGAGTAACCTGCTGGTGTGTTCCGATTTCTAAATGTAGCCATGATCATTAATAAAAAAAAAGTCTAAACATATGATTTTGAAACTAAGCTCTGATACCACTTTTTGACACCTTTTATTTCTAGAATAGGTTGTTGACCTAAGCTAATGTCCCAAAACTATCCAAGAGGAGGGGGGGGGGGTGAATTAGTAATTTTAAAAACTTGAACCTTCTTGGATTTAATTATGAAACCGATTAATTATACGTAGCAAGTTGATTTTATAATTTTGTTAAAATAATTTTTCAACCAATATAAAACTTGTAGAAATTAAAGCAACGAAAATAAAAAGACATAAATGTTTATAGTGGTTAGGTCAAACACGACCTACTTCCACTCCCTGAAGTCTCCTACTTTAGGTATTGCATAATTACCTCAAGTGTCTCTCCTTTTTTCCCCACAGTAAGGTGGAGAAGCCTTCACAAAACACTCTTCCACCAATACCCAATGCGGAAGAGAATCGTCATCCTTTTACACCCTCCAAGTGTCTACAGAGAACCATTGGTTGTTCACACTCTCTAAGTGTAGGCAGAGAACCTTTGTACTTTTACACCATCCAAGTGTAGGCAGAGAACCTTCATCCTTTCACACTCTCAAGTGTAGTTAGAGAACCTTCATCCTTTCACACCCTTTAGGTGTAGGAAGAGAACCTTCAGCTGTTCACACTTTCCATGTGTTGGCAGAGAATTGGATCTTCTTAAAAGATCTTCACATGAGCAATCTAGAAAGATAAGAGAAAGAGTGAAGAAAACATAAATCATACACAGAGATCCTTACCCTTGAGTAACCTTGTGAACCCTTCACGCTCCACTAGGAAGAAATCTCTCTCAAACACTCTCTCCTTCAATTGCCCTTTACCAATCACGAAGACCAAATGATAAAAAGATTAAGTGATAGTTTTTAGTGGACCTTTTATAAAAAAGACATGACAAACTGTTCATAAAAATTTGAAATTTTCAAGTTTGACGTCCATGATCATCCCGTACGATCATATTTTCCTAGATAAGAACAATATAAATACTGTTGCATATGAACCCATTATGAATCGGTATGAAATCATTTTGTACCCAATCATCATTCGGTACGAACTGTGTTCATCCATAACGAACAAAAGAAAATTAAAGTTAGTATGTACGAACCATAAGATGAAATGTATGAAGACAGTCCAGAGCCCATCGTCCCAGTATGAACCAAAAAATATCGTCCATACAAATAGTGTTCAAGGATGAACCAGAGGACTTCGTCTCGGTACAAATGAAAAATATTATCCGTATGATCTTCATACGAGGACGATTCAGAGAACATTGTCCTAGTACGAACAAAAAATATCGTTCGTATGAACAATTTTTGAGGAAGAACCAGAGAATATTGTCCAAGTACTAACAAAAATATCATCCTTACGAACTTCGTATTTGCCAAAAATAGATGAGATCGTCCTGGTATGAACAAAAAATATCATCAAACGAACTTCATTTTTGGAAAAAATAGAGGAGATCGTCCTAGTATAAATGAAAAGTATCATCTGTACGATTACTTAGAAAAATTTTGGGCTATTTATGTTCGCTTCATTGCTCATTCGGGAAAATAACTAACCAGATGTCCCGTACGAATGGGTACCGTATAGTATGATTAGTATAAAAAATATGAATTTTAAAACTGTTTCCCAGTGTGTGTGTGCTTAGTTACTTAATTACAATCACACTCTCTCAAACTCAATAAAATGAAAATACAGACTTCATTTATATACACTACGAACTGATCTTAATTTGAAGTCTTTAATAATCTAGAGTATGATTTTCCTGAAATGTTAGTACACATAAGAGCAAAATTATTCTTTCAAAAATATGTTAGGAGAAACAATAATCAAAATAATAATTTTCGAATAAAAAAAAAACATACAAGTTGTAAGAATGTCAAACATGCAAAGCTAAGTAGCAACTATCTCAACAGATCATTTTTATGTCATTAGTGGATTCTTTTGACCTCTTCCACATAGGTTATCATCATCGAGCAAAGGCTCTAACATACAATCTTAGATATGTCTCACATCCTTGATGAATTCTTTTAACCTCTTCCACATAGATTAACGTCATCGAGCAAGGCTCTGACATACAACCTCTAATAGGTCCTAGATCCTTGATGGATTATCTTAACCTCTTACACAAAGGTTAGCATCATCGAGAAAAGATTATGACATATAACCTAAGAAAGGTCTTACATCCTTAGTGGATTCTTTCATCTCTTCCACATATGTTAACTTCATCAAGGAAAAGTTCTGACATACAACCTCAGATAGGTCTTACTTCCTTGGTGGATTATCTCGACCTCTTACATACAGGTTAATGTTATTGAGCAAGGCTCTAACATACAACCTCAGGTAGATCTTACATCTTTGATGTATTCTCTCAACCTCTTCCATACAGGTTAACATCATTAAGCAAGGGCTGTGACATACAACCTCGCATAGGTCACATATTCTTAGTGGATTCTCTCAATATTTTCCATATAGGTTAAAATCATACAACCTCAAATTGGTTATATATCTTTGGCAAATTCTACGCTCTATTACCCTACGTTGACTTTCTAATGTCACCGAACTTATATTCGTTATTGAATAGTCATCGGTATTCTACCCAACTTCATACTTTTAGCCAACATTAAACTTCTACCCACTATCAAAATCTCATCAGATTTCTACCCGACGTTGAATTCGTACATGTCGTCGGACTTCTGCCTATTGCATGGCTCTCGTCGGACTTCTACTTGACACCAATTTTCCACCTATTGATGGGCTTCATCCCATTGAAAAACTTTCATCGGGCTTCTACCAGACATTGAATTTCTAGCCATCACCGGACTTATGTCCGTTATCAGACTATCATCTGTCTTCTATCCAACTCCATAATTTTAATCGATGTTGGACATCTACCCGCCATCAAATCTCATCAGATTTCTACCCAACATTAAATTTCTAGATAGCGTCAGACTTCTGCCTGTCGCCAAACTTTCATCTAGCTTCTACCCGACGTTGAATTTCTATCTATTGTTGGACTTCTACCAGTCTCAAACTTTGGTTGGACTTCTAACCGACGTTGAATTTCTCTCGTCATTGAACTTCTTCCTATCATCTGACTTTTGTTGGACTTCTACCCAATGTTGAGTTTCTACCCATCGTCGGACTTTCATTTGACTTCTACCCGACATTGAATTTCTACCCGTCATCATACTACTACATATCATCAAACTTTTATTGGACTTCTACCTTATGCTAGATTTTTACCCGTTGCTAGACTTCCACAGACTAACATCGGAACTTTGTAGCATATCTTAAAGAACAAGAAGAAAATTCCTACTCAGTGAGGCCCTAGCCTTAAACAAGGGATTCCACTTGTACATAGCCAGGGGCCTCAGCCTGAGAGGAAGCAGGGGAGAAAGCTCCTTCTTGCAAAGAGAGGGGCCTAAGCCTAGATGAGGGATACCACCCATACAAGGGCAAGAGAATGCCTCAATTGAAAGAAGAGATGGAGGGCATTGGGGAGGGAAGGGGGATCTCCGGTTCTACTTGCACAGAAAGTGGCCTTGGGCCTGGACTAGTGTTACCACTCGTACAGGGCCAAGGGAAGGCCTCAATTGAAAGAATGGAGGGAGAAGAGAAGGTGCAAGAATTTCATACCCCTTGGGGGGTATTTATAGGTGTTTGAGGAATTTAGGGTTGTGCAATAAAAAAAAAAAAGAGAAAACTTTCTTTCTCTCTCAAAAGAAAAATAAAAAATATGAAAAAATGAGCAGTTAGCTAACCTCTACCATTAGCGATTAGCCAACTGCTGGCAAATTGTAACCACTATTTGCACAGCTAGTGGATTCCGTCAGCCAGCCAGCCTGAGCCGGGTAGAGCGGTTAGCCGCGAGGAGAGAACAGGCAGGAGTGCAAAGGCTAGGGTGCAGGGCAGCACAGGCAACACTACATGGTGGCGATGATGGCGATCGTCGATGGCTTGTCCATCCCAGCCCATTTATGGGCCCAATTTTGGGTCCGAAAAGGTCAAATCAGACATTTTTGGGGTTCTCGAAATAAGTTTTCAATGTTTTGGACTCCATTTTGACACTTTTATTGCATTTCAGGATCTCTATGCCCAAGATTTGAGTTTCTCAAGTTTTAATAGTACAAAATTTTCTCATGAGCTACGACGCATGTTTTCAGACTTCTAGAGCTTCAATGTTTGAAAATAGGAGGGCACTGATACATCATAAAACCACAATTTGGGTTTTCAAATAGTTTCCAAACATGACATGCTAATACTCAAATCGAGCGGTTCGATGAGATGAGTCAAATATTCCTAAGATCAACGAATTCTAACATCATTAAGACCTTCAAATATATGATGAATGGTATACAATCAAGGGATTCAATATATTCCATCCATCCAATTACTCAACATTTACCCTTGATCTATCACCTTTTTACGAGCTATTCCACTCCATAAATCTATAAATAGACCCTCATTTTTCTTGAAAGGGGGGGTGGGGGGGGCAAGCAAGAAGAAGAGAATAGAAGAGAAGAAAAGGAAGAATCTCCTCCTTGACCACCACCTAAGGCCCTCACCTTTATCAGACCACCAGTTGAGGCTATAACCCTTGCTGGACCACCACTTGAGGCCCTCGCTCTTCCCAGACCAGCACTTGAGGCACTCGCCTTCTGCCGAGTTACTACTTGACCCCCGGACTTCCATCATACCATAACTTGAGGCCCTCACCTTCTTCGGACAACCGCTTGAGGCTGTCACCTTTATTAGACCGCCACATGAAGCCCTCAGCCTCGTCGGAAAACCACTTTAGGCCCTCTCCCTTATCGGTCCACCACTTGATGCCCTCACCTTTTGCCGGGCCTCCACCTAAGGCCCAGACTTTTGTCGGACCTCCTCCCTATGTCATTGCTCCATCAAACCATCACTTGAGCTCCTATGCTCCACCAGGCCACCACCTAAGGTCTAGACTTTTGAAAGATCACCACATGAGGCCCTGAAGTCCACCAGGCCACCACCTGAGGCCCGAACTTCCATCGGACCACCACTTGAGGTCCTCGCATTCTACCGAGCCACCACCTGACGTCTAGACTTCTGTCGAACCACCACTTGAGGACATCACTTTTGTTGGACCACCACCTGAGCCCTGAACTTCCACCAAACATCCACCTGAAGCCCGAACTTCTACTAGACCGTCCCTTAAGGCTTAGAATTCTGCTGGACCATAACCTGAGACTCTGACTTTTATCAGGCCACCACTTGATGCCAAGAGTTATCCAACAGTACCTCCCTTCTATTATAGTTCTACTGACCCCTATCATTTGCCTACTATATTCTTTCGGACCCCCGACTCCTCTCGACTATGCTCCTTTTAACCTCCATCATCAACAACGACCTTTCTGACCCTGGTCTCTTACCTACTGTGGTCTTTCGGACCCCTGTCTTATGCATACTTTGGCCCTTCCAACTAAGTAAACACATCTAAGTTGATTATTGTAACTCCTACCATGTAATGTGCTCTATATGATGTACATTTGTGACATCATGCCAAGGCCTTCTCCTAAGGAAGGGCCTCATTTATAAACAACTGCAAATACTAGTGGATTCATTCAAATTGGGCCAGGCTCCGTGGTTTTTCCCCTTTTTAGGGGTTTTCATGTAAAAACTCTAGTGTTTCTTATGAATGCAACACCGTCTCACTTATCTGCTTTTGTGCTGGATCTTTATGCAATGCTAAGAGATTAAACTTCATATTTCTCTACCACCATAAATTTTTATGGACGCAATAGTTTGGCACCATCTGTTGGATCGTGGTTTCCGACTAGGGGGCAATTTTTCTCCAACCTCAAAAGGACATTCATGTCAACTTCTTGATATCAGCTATTACTTCATCAATTTCATGGGAATTAGATCCGGACTAGGTGGCAACTTCGACTCTAACTATAATCAAGTGGATCCCTCTAATACTTCCAACATCAAGATGATATTTCAGGAAAATCTTATCAAATGCAAGGATATTTCCAATCAATTATAAGATTCTTTTAGTCCCCTGCTAGACTTCTACTCCTTGGGCAAGGTCTTGATCTCAACCTCAAAAAGGAAGTAACAGTGTACAAAGTACAACCTATTGATTCCATCACTAATATTTTAACAAATGAAGGAGGAACTTTATTAACATAAATATCCTCCCGAAAAAAAGAACTAAGAATTGCATAGTTTGCACATAAATCTACTAACTTATTTCACCTTCTCTCTATACAATTGAAAATGACATAATTAAACTCTTTAATAAACAAAGATCTTCTATACCTTGTCCACCTTTTTTGAATGCTTTATGAATGAACTTGATGATGTTAGCATTGTCACTTACAATGATAAGACCTTTTACTCAAACATCCAATCTTTAATAACATTTTTGATTGAGGTTATAACTAGAAGCCCGAAATAAGAGATATCCCAATGTATACACGGTTTGCCAAAAGCTAAAAGAAATCTGCCTTTGTGATCTCTAAATACACCACCAATTCCCCCTTTGTAGGATGGTAATAAGGCTGCATCAATACTGATTTTGATCCAATCGGGTGGAGGAGGATGCCAACAATTTTCCAACAGCAAATGCTGACTAGCACCCAACCATCCCGAATTCAAATAATTAAAAGCATTAGAAGCTTATGCATAACATACCAATTCAGCTGCAATGAACAATGAACTTCTTTCTAATTTCCCATGTACCAATTCATTCTTCTCCTTCTAAGTACAATAGATCACATTGCAAAATAGCGTCACCAAAAAGCATATTGTAAATCTAGCCATTACAACTTTCTTTCGAAGAATTAAAAGATGGAATTCCAAAGCCCCATTTATTTATGTGTTGAAACACCTCATTTATTTTTACATTTACTCACCACATGGTCTATGTCTTCAACTTCATTACATCTCTAGGACATTGATTGCTCCTTTGCAACTTATATGTGATAAGAAGTAATAAGTTGGTAAATAATTATTCAAGATTCTAAACCAAAAGGTCTCCACACTAGCATTCAGTTTAGCCATCTTCAACCAATTCTAGATTTTGATATCGTGATTAGATTGCACCATTGCAGCCGAAGCCAATGCTGAAATTGACTTCCCAGATTCTTTGTAAATAAGTTCTAGGTGGTCTTCATATAGATTTGAAGAAATCTCTATCTTACAAATCAATTCCATAAGATTATTCCCAAAATGCTTCCTTAATTCAAGAGTATTCCAACTTCCCTCATTGATAAAGCTGTTGATCGTTCTTGATCCTTCATTACTGTCTTGAGACTTTACAAAAGTTGGCCACATATTTATGCATTTCTCCATAATCCAGATGTCTTCAAGTATGTCTATTGATTCACCATTTTCTATGCACCACCATACAATTGGCTTAAGAGCTTTCTCTTTGTCCTTTCTTATTTTCCAAGCTACAAAACTAGCCTTCTTTCCATCACTATTTTCCCAAAGAGAACCATATTTCGTAAAAAGTACCTTATACAGTAATGAATCTTTGTCTTGAGTATACTTCCACATGAGTTTCTCCCTTAAAGGGCCAACTTTGCTAGAGCATTAATGCAACTCACGACCTCCATTATCCAAAGGATCTCACAATCTATGCCAACTCACATAGTGAATGCCTAAAACTCCATTCATTTTATTCCAAATGAAATTTTGACATAGCTTATCAATTTCATCTAATATACTCTTTGGAATCAAAGAAAGTGTGGAATGGAAAGTAGGATGTGAAAGCAATACTATCTTAACAAGTGTGATCCTTCCAGCCAAGGAAATAAATTTTGCTCCCCAAGTGTTCAGCTTATTTAAAAGTTTATCAGTGATAAATTGGAAGTCCATCTTTGCTAATCTTATCAAAGAAACTTTAACTTCAAGATAATCAAACTCATTTACCTCTTTGAAGCACATAATATGTGCTATAACTCTCTTTTTCCTTCTTTTAACAAACTTGCCAAATAATATCCCAGATTTTTTATCATTCACTTTTGTCCTATCCAATTACAAAAATCCTTCAAAACACTTTTGATCTTCTTCACGGTGTTTAGTTTTGTTTTAGACAAAAATGATAATGTCATCCGCATAAAGAAAATGCGATATTCTTAGACCATTTAGACTAATACAAATACCAATAGACTCATTTTCCATGAAAATATTAGACATCAGCTGAGAACAGAGGATAAAGAGATAAGGCAAAAAAGGACACCTCTATCAGAATCCACTTCTAGTATTAATCCAACTAGAAGGAATTCCATTGATAAAAAAGGAGAAGGAAGGATCTTGTACACACTCCATGATTAATTTTGAAAAACAAATAGAGGGAAATCAAAATATTCTTGAGCTTTAGATAGAGTTGGCGATCCCATGGAATCATAAGCTTGTTCCATGTCTATTTTGAAAGAGACAAAACCCTTAAAGGATTTAGAGTACCTGAACTTATGAAATATCTCTTGAGCTATAAGGACATGATCTGATAGATATCTCTCTTTTAAGAATGCCACTTGCTCCTTGGAAATTAGCTTAGGAATGATACAAGTCAATCTGTTCAACAAGACCTTAGTAGCAAGTTTGTAGACAGTATTGCATAAGCTAATTGGTTTGTAATTGGAAGGAATCATAGGATTACTCACTTTAGGAATCAACACTATAAGGGTTTTTTTTCCAATCATCACATATTTCAGTTGTAGAGAAGAATTATTGTAAAGCCTTCCAAAAATCATCCTTAATAATTGCCCAATAAGTTTTAATAAAAGAATATGAGATGTCATCATATCCTGGAGCAATATACCCACCAGTTTCCTTGATCACAATTTCCACTTCTTCTAATGAGAAGCCTTTGCTCAATAATTTGACATCTTCTTCTTCCAAATAGTTCCAAGGTTCCGGCCACCCTTCAAGCAAGAAGTTTCTTTTTCACGCCATTTCCCTTTGAAGAATTGAAGAAGAGCCTCTTCTATCTTTTGCTAGTCTTCCACTATACTTCCATTTTCATCTTTAATAATGAAAATAAAGTTTGAATTCCTCCTTGCATTAACAAATGATTGAAAAAATATGGAATTACAATCTCCCTCTACCGTCCACTTTACCATTGCCCGTTGCCTCCACCAAGTGCTTAGGCGAGCCAAAGTAGAATTCAACTCATCAACCTTTGATTTGAGAACTCAAATCTTTTTAGCTGAGAGATGACCAAAATTTTATTCTTTAGTTTGGAGCTCTAAAATCTCCCTTTTAAGGGCTTCCTTATACTAATTTAAGCTTTTCAACTTGGCCCTACTCCAATAAAATAACGACTTCAAAGCTCTATTCATCTTGTAGTTGTGAATTTGAGAGTAGCTTCCAAAAATTTTCTTGTTCCAAGCATTTCTCACCACTACAGCTGAAGTCGGGAAAGAGGCCCATGTCTTCGAAATTGATAGATATTTTCATCTTAGGATAGGTTTCAAAATGATTTAACAGAATGGGGGAATGATCTAAGGCCACTCTTGGAAGGTGTCTAACCACCATACAGTTAGAAAAATTAATGGCCATCGAGTTCACAAAACATTTGTCCAACCTTTCAAGAGTTTGATCTGAACCTGATTTATTATTACAAAATGTAAACTTTAGACTAACATATCAAATCTCATGGAGGTCATTCCAAGCAATGAATAAATTCATTTCACCCAATGAAAATGTAAACCTTATACCACCCCTCTTGTCCTCTTTAGAAAGTAGACAGCTGAAATCTCCACCTATCACCATAGGGAAATCAATACTAGAATATGCTTCCAATTTATCCGAAAGCATCCTTCTTCTATAAACATCTTTACTACCATAAATGGTTGCTACCCTCCATCTACCTTTATTAGGAATATCCAACTCCCCAACTATAAATTGAGAACAATAATTCAACACATTAAATGAAGCAAACTGATTTTTCTAAATCACTAGTATACCTCCAAACAATCCTTCTAATGGGACATGAAAATAATCCCATCCAACTCCAATCAAAGAGAAAACTACCTTGCTGGCAATAGAGGAAAACTTGGTCTCAAACAACCCCACAAAAAAGACAATATAATCCTTCACAACCTCCTTAAGATATAGAGAAGCTTTCTTTTTCCTAGCTCCTCTACAATTCAAAAAAACTATATATTCCATTATTGGATTAGAGGGGAAGAGTTCCCCAATTTCTCTCTTAGATCCCCATCCATACTTCTACTTCTAGTGACGATTTTAATTGGTCCCAACCCTTTCAATTGTTTAACACCTTTCTTCTTGATGTTAGAAGAAGATCCTTCAATAATTTTCAACTCATCATTTATCATAGTAACCATTTCCACTTTGTCATCATAATATTTTGTTTCCTTTCTAACAGAATTTCCAGGTGATGATTTCACATCAACAATCTCCCCTTCCTCAACATCAGTATTTAACACATCAAATTTGTTAGTGTTATTTAAAATACCAAGAGATTTTAGAGCGATACCATTCTTATATCCCACAACCAATTGATTCTTCAAGTTTTCTTGGATTCTAACTTTATTTAAGAACTTCATACCACATGTATCTTCATTATTTGTTCCCATACTTTTATTTTGTATTTTTTAATCTCCTATTTCATTCATATTCACCTCAATAGTAAGTTTAATACTAGTATCCTCTTGTTCTTTAATGTTGTATCATTAATGGTTTTCACAGAAACATCTTTAACAGCTACACTAGAAATCTTCTCCACAATAGTGATAACGGAGCTCCCAACCTCTATAACAGTATTTTCCTTCAATGTATGTGCTCCATTTATTCTGAAGCTAGAGTTAATAAACCTTTTCTTTCCATAATTCACATGGACCCATGGTCCATAACCTTCTCTATTGACCTCAACAACTTTAGAATTTGTCTTCATAGTAACCACATTCTTCTCCCTGTTTTATACTTCAGATTTCAACTTCTCAGCTTGGTTTTCACTATGATCAGAAATTTTGATAGCTTCTATTTCACTTCTTAAACACCTTCTTTTTAAATGTCCTATCTTTCCACAATTGAAACGAAAAAGTAGGTAACCTTTCATACTCAATATTTGGGTAAAATTTGCCCAAGTTGCCTTCAACCCACACTCCCAAAGGTAATTTTTTATCAAGCTTAACACGAACACAAATCCTTGTGAATTCTCTTTTTCCCCATTGAAACATGTTTCCATCAATTAGATAAGGAGTTCCCACCATGGATGGAATTCTACACACATTGATGTCATCCCAACATTATAAAGGGATATTTGGCATCTGAATCCATATAGGTGAAGTCAAGCTTTTGAGTGATGTAGGTGAGAATGATGGAGACCATCTCTCCATTCTGACAATGTTTCTATTAACATACCAAGCTCCGCTTGTTAAGACCTTCTCCATAGCTTTAGGTTCATTGAATGCATAAAGTACCCATCCCATTCCAAGTAAAGTCAAGTGAAACTAGCTAAAGAAGCTACATTTTCTTCTCAGCTCTGTACTTATGATGTGGAAAGGAATGTTATCTCCAAAGATCTAGATTTTTTGGGATTTATGAAGTTTATTTGAATTAGATAATTCATTTCCTGAATGCAGCTTCACTATTAAATTATTTTCAATAAAATCTTCACCAAAATTTAAATCAACCACTTTTATGTTAAATTTTTTACTCCATGCAATATTCTAAAGCTAAAAAAGGATTGATTGGTGGCTATCAAAGTTGATATGGAACAGGCCTATGACAGCATGTGTTGGTCTACATTGGAAAAAGTAATGGATCATCAAATATGATAGAGATTGTACAATACGATGTTTTTAATCAATCTTAATTAAGTGATATGCCCTTATTAGGGTTTTCTATTTTAACTAATCATCCAGTATGATATAAATCATACTATATGATTTGTTCAAAAAATAAAAAATTTTCAAACTCACTATTGGTGGAATTTTGAAAAACATGTTTTGAAAAATATTAGTTTTCTTTGGGAGTTTTAAAATTGAGATTGAACTCTAATTCTAGAAGTCGAATCAACTCGTTTGAAAAAGTATATCACCCCGAAGGACGAAAAAAAAATTCCATAACGGCGTTCAGACTTAGAATCATGAAATTCATCTTGAATGCCATGGCTAGATTTCAAAGAGAACTCCACACGGCCCCGAGGGGACGAGGTAGAGTTCAACTGAATAATCCATTTATAATATTAAAGGAGTATGATTGCCGAATTCATATCCAAAGCCTTATCAAAGAAGGATGTATCTCCCTAAAGGGAGATAACACCTTTCAATGATAATTCTTCTAATATGATAACGACAATCATTTTTTATTTTTCCAAAAGAAATCTAAAAGGGTTTTAAAGAGATTAATTTTGAAATCAGGTGTGTGGGGTTCCAAATCTCCTACGAGCGCAAGCCCTCGTAGTTAATTACTTCGTAGGGAGACAGAGTCCTATACGGAAACTCTCGATTAAAATAAGAATGAAATTTTGTTAGATTTTTTAGGAGTGATATAAAAAAAAATTGAATGAAATCTTTTAGAAAATCAAGAGGGAATGGATCAAGATTGAACATTTATTAAGAGAATCGAGGGAAGAGAAGTAGCGAACACTTTGAGATTACAGAACCATCTAGAAGTGTCCCAACTTAGTATATGTGTTGGGCTTTACGTTTTGGATCGACAAGAGATTTAATTTGAGTTGAGCATTTTATTAGAAATTTGGGATTATATTCTCGAAATTTGGGGTCTTATAATCAAAGATCTGCCCCGGATCCTAAATCTAATTTGGACGCGGGGACCACAGTCGTCCGAACCTAACTAATGCAGTGCAAAACCTGGACTTACCCCGGCCTGGATTGGGGAGCCATCTAACCACCTATTCGATTTAAAAGAGATGAGTCCGGTCTTTTATGAAAGAGTTGTAGGGATGTTGTACTTAAAGTTTTGGGAAATTGGGGCCGACATCTAGAAATTTTTCTAATTGGCCCCTATGACTTATGTTGGGTGCTAAAATGCTAAACTGATGCAATTAAAATTTTGACTCTTTTAATTTGTATATAATGCGATGCATGCTGGTCGACAACTTCCAAATCAAGTATGCTTGAAATTTTAAAAATAGGCTTATAAAATAATTTTTTAGAAGACTGGGCTTCCCCAGGTCCGGTACCTCGTCCTCATAGGTCAGACTATCCGGACTCTACCCGCAGGTGGGGAAGGGTCTAAAAAAAGGGAAGAAGAAGTGCAGAAATATGCATGCGACCCCAGGGTCGATCCCCGGCTAATTCCCTAGATTCGTTATCTTTCTATGTTATTTAGACTCACTAAAATTTTAGACATTTAAGGTTATGAGTAGAAAACTTTCACACCCTCACGAGTCTCATGTATCCAGGCGAAAAAAAAAACGGCACACAATCGCCAAAAAACTAAGAAAAACAAGCAATCCTAAAGGCAATCAATTCATCACATTAAATATTAACTAATTAATAAATGTCCATAGGCAAAGTTACCCTGCTTATTACAAACCAGAATTATGCAGAAAGTAAAGTGGCCGGGCACCACTAACAACAACCCGGATTCTAAGCCTAGTAATGACGCAAGTAATTTTGAGTGGGATATTCTCAATCTTCAAGTCTTTAATCTTGTTCTTCTTTGGACTCCTTTTCTTCAAACTCCTTGGATTCTTCGTGGTAAACTACCCAAATGGATAAGATGGCACTTCCCTTTTAAGGGGAAGGCCACTCTTTCCTCTTTGGGTATAAGAGAAGTGTGATCCAAATTTGGATTTTCAAATGGAAAAAGGAATACTTCCCAAAAGGGCATCCTTTCCTCTTTGGAATCCAAGCTTTGGACCTATGTATCCCAACTCAAAATTAACTTTTACAACACTTGACAATTATACAAATTACATTTGTATCAAAAATGAAATCTAGACTCACCTGCAGGGTTATCCTAAGCAGTTAATAAATAAGAAGCAGTTATTCCCAAGCAGTTATATATGAGCAAAAAGGAAAGTAAAACACAAAGGTCACGCTCTTTTTATTTGGGGGCTTTAGCAGCTGAAGCACCTATGCAAGCATTTATAACAATTAACAATAATAATAATTTTTTTTATTTAGCCCCCTTTTACTACCCTGCATGAGCGTGGCCACCTACAGAAAACTATGTGAACATCCAGATCGTACCTAACCTAAGGGTAATCTAGTCACCAAACACATCAATCCATCAACAGAGTGCAGAAAAGTAAGCAGACACAGCAAAGCAAATTCATCCACAACTTGCAGTGAAAACTACAAAAAATTCAGCACACAGCAGTAAAGTAAACACCGGCCTAACCTAGATTGAGAGTTGGTTGTCCTAGCACATCATCTAAAGTGTGTTAAAAAGGTCGTGTGGCTGGGGTAAGTCCTGAATTGGGTGATTAATCAAGGTTGTCTAAGGTTCTGGGTTTGTTAAGGCTTAAAAGGGAGGTTTGAGTTAAACTTTAAATATTAACATATTAGGAATTTTAATTAAACATATTTTAAAAGTTAATTGACTACAACCTTTGATTCACTCCGAGGCCGTGAAGTTTATTTCACCTTCCTTGGGGCTAAGCTAATAGCCTCGTAGGCCTGTGTTACCTAGTAGCAGTCGGGGTTAATTAAGTTATTTTTAATTGGTTGAAACTAAAAGAGTAAATTAATATTAAGGGGAGTTGATTACTGATTTTAATGGGTTGGTTGAGAATTTTAATGACCTATTAAAAGAATATTAAGAGGTTGGAGAAGTTAACAGATTTTAGAGGGTTATCCGGATACGTTAACTAAAGGGTCAAAACTTGGCTTTCAAAACTAGGGTTAATCTTAAGGGTTTCAGATTTTAATAAATACTACACATAATTATGAGTTGTTAGGCAGGTGGTACACTCAATTTGAAGTTTTCTACGAAAAGTTATGATTTTAGAAGTTCTGGCCCGATTTGATCTAAAGTCACCTAAGATGTTGAGTCCTTGGTTTTAACTAAATTATGGAGGTTTAATATTTTTAGGTAATGATAGATTCTAATTGAAATCATTAACCACTAAGTTTGATTAGTCAAAATGTCTTTATAATTAATAGTGAATTTTAGAAATTTTAAATATTCGTAGGGATTATCAAATTACTACGACTAAGGGCTCTGCTTAAGGGTTTGAACCCAAATGAGCCCTAAACTCCTTGGGATTAGATCCAAAGGTCATAAATGACCCAAGGATAGATCAACAAGTGTTTAGAGCCCTTTTGGAATTTTTAAGATTTTTAAGATTAATCAAAATTTAGTTAAACCCTAATTACCTAAGGATCAAGCTAAGACAAATCTAGAAATCAACTTAAGAGGATTTCAATTCTTATTGATTAGGGGATTAATTAGGAACAATTAAGGACATTTTAATGGATTTTACAAGTTAATAATAGTTCATAAACAATTAATCAGGGTTAAGGCCATTTCTAAGAAGGATGTTTGAGGCTCCTACTTTGGGAACCAAATGAACTCCAAATTTGATGAAATTTGGACCATAGGATCACCTGACCATAAGGACTAAACCAACTAAATTTGAGCTCAAATGGAGTACTCTAAGGTGGTTAACCAAACCACCCAAGGTGAGCTCTAAGTAACCTTCAAATCACTATGGGGGTCTAAAGACTTGGATTGGGGTAAAATCAGTGGCTCTACACTCCTTATCCTACACATCATCAGCACACCAAAAATCACACCCTAAATCCCATTGGATATGTATATATCCCCTCTTGAATTTAAGGGTCAAACCATGACCCTTAAACTTAAAAGTTAGGGAAAATGCCCTTGAACAACTTAAAATTGGGAGATAAAATTTGTACATGTCAAAAACATGCCCAATTTCAATCTCCAAAAATTTCAGACCTGGTGGACTTGTATTTTAAAAGTAATTAAAGAAATTCATAAAATGCTCAAATTGAAATTAAGCCTAAGACTAATCTAACCAAGGTCCGTAACCATAGGGATTTTGTAGAGCTCCCTAAGACTTTTCCAATGAGCCTAAGAACACCTAATTAGGACAAGTGTGCAGGTAGTTATGAATTTTTGAAGTTCCCTTGAATTTCTGGATTTATTAATCCGGCAATTACAAAGTCAGCAACTGTTGACACGCGCCTCACGTTGATTCGCCAGGCAATCATTGGCGCTTACGGTTAATGGCGGGTTAACCATAGCCATTGGATGGCGGATCAAACGGCTTGGATTAACGGCGCTCCAATACCGCGAGATCTAATCCGAGCCGTTGATCAAGATCAACGACTGAGATTTTGTCTTCAACCTCCCGCTCGTATTCGAGACCGCAGGGCTTCTCTGGCTTGATCTGGGCGATCCCGCCGGCAAACTCTGATGAAATTTCACAGGGAGGATCAGAACGGTGGAAACCTTCCTGATAGAGAAGCTCATCCGTTGGGGTGAAGGTTTCCTTCACACTTGACCGGACTACCTAGCTAGGGAGCTCAGGATGGAGACATTACCGCAGAGAAGGCCTCAACGAATGAGCTTCTCTATCAGGAAGCTTCAGGGGATGATGGCGAACAGTTCTCCTTCAGAGGTCGGGACCGGAGGACGGCCAGAGGTGCGACTTCGAGCCGAACGCCGAGAGCTTTCACGGGTGCTTGCTCAAACGGAAGGAAAGATCGATCTGGGAGCTTGAAGGGAGTGTCTGGGAGTTCGAAAGAGCTCTGGGAATCGATCGAGAGCGAATGCCAATCCTTCTGGACGTCTGGCAAGCTCAAGGGTATTCGGCCACCTTTCGGGAGCTTGGACGGCCGGGATTGAGCTGGAGAGGGCTCGGATCGCTGCCAGGTGGACGATGGCGACGTCCAGGGGAGATCGTGGGGATCAAACCGGTGGACAGCAGCCTTGAACCAGGAATTATTTGGGGGGGACCACCGGAGCTAATTTCCCATTGGTTCTGACAATACTGGTCGGGTTGACTGGGGGAGGCCGATGGGGACGTGCTGGAGCCAAGGGTGGAGTCAATTTGGTCTGGGGAGGTCTGGATCGAACTGGTAGCTGGATTAGACCCAAACCTGCTCGGTTCGAGTCAAATTGAGCTCGATCCAGGTCAGGTCAGACCCTGGGTTTAATATGGGAGATAGGTCTGGGTCTGGTGCACCCAATCTAGGTGGCAATTGGATCCAATTTGATCTGGGTTAAAAGATGGCTCGGGTTGATCCAAACCTGCTCGGTTCGAGTCGATTTTGCTTCAACCCAATTCAAGCCAGACCTTGGGCTTGAGGTGGGAAGTGGGTCTGGGTCTGGTAAACCCAATGCAAGTGGCAATTGGGTCCAATTTGGTCTGGGTTAAAAAATGGCTTGGGTCCAAGTGTTGGCTACTTTGGGTTAGCCTAACTCTTGACCCAAGCTAGCCCAAGGCATGGGCTGGCTGGAGGAAGTGTGTTGGACCTAGGGCCACCTATGAGAGGTGTTGATCAAGTTCAATTGGACTTAGGTTGAGAGTTGGCTCAATCTCAAGTGATTTTGGGCACTTTGGGTTAGCCTAACTCTTGACCCAAGTGAGCCCAAGGGTTGGGCTGGTCAGAGGAGGTGTATTGGGTCAATGGGAATCCAATGAAACCTTGATTTGGATTCAATTTGTTCAAGGTTAAGAGGTGGCTCAAGGGAGGCCTCTCTTTGGTCACTTGGGTCAAGCCATATGGCTAATCCAAGTGAGCCCAAGGCTTGGGTCTCCAAGAGGGGTCTCTTGGGTGCCCAAGGGGTCATCCCATGCATTCAAAGGACTTGGAATGGGCTTGGTTCTAAATTTTGAAAGGGAAGGGGTGTATGTGTTAATGGGTCAAACTTGGTTGACTTGGTCAACTAAGTTGACCCAAGGCCTGGGTTTGAGTTCAACAAGTTGGGTTTGATATTTGAAACTCATTGAAAGTGGTTTCAAAGAGTTTGGAGTTGATTTCATTTGAAATGGGCATTTAAAATCCCACAATGGTATTTTGGTCAATTTTGACCCATTGGTCAATTAGGGTAAAAAATGGGTCTAAAAAATGTAGTTTACTGCTCAATAGGTTAAAATCAAGGGTCTGGAAGTGATTGGAGGCTTTGAAAAGGACTTCAAGATAAAAATCTCTAAGGTGTTAAGTTCAATGGCATAGGCTGTAAATATTTGAAGGTTTTACAGCCTTTGGATTTTAATTCAGATTTTGGGGTTAGAGACCTCAAAATGGGCTCAAAATTGGAGGGTAACCTATAGAGACATGTCTTATCACTTTGTAAGTGATAGATCCTGAATGAGAGGCCATATGACTGGGTTTTGAAATATTTGAAAAATCTTTAAAAGGGGTCTTTTGGACAGAGCCTTGAGACTTTGGATTTGAGTCTGGGTTTCTTGATTTGGATTTGATTTTATGTTTGAATGATTAATGTTGGAGTATCCAAATAATTTACAATCATGTGATGATTGTTAATGAATGGATAGGGTCAAGGCTAGATCAAAGGTAGGATCAAAGTCTAGATTGAAATTTGGGTTCCCAAGTGGATTGAATCAAAGTTTGGATAAGTTTGAAATTTGAATTAATTAGGATTTGAGTTGAATGAAGCTTGAGATTTAAATTGATTAAGGGTAGGAATTAAATTGAAGTTGGGGTTGATCAAAGGTAGGAATTGATTTGAGGTTGAAATTGATCAAAGGTAGGGATTGATTTGAGGTTGAAGTTGATCAAGGGTGGGGATTGATTTGAGTCTAGATTGGTCCTAAGATCTAGAGGGGTTCTAAGATCTAGGATCTAAGGGAATCCTAGGCTCTAGAATGGATTCTAAGGTCTAGCTCTAGGAAAGGATCCTAATATCTAGAATGGATCCTAAGGTCTAGATCTAGGAAAGGATCTTAAGGTCTAGAGTAGATCTTGGGATCTAGAATTAATCTGGAGTTTGGAAGGGCCTTAGTGACCTCATACAAAAATGAGGTCAACAAATGGACCCCCAATGTGTGTGGTAGAAGGAACTTCTGCTGCACACATTGGCATTGATCGAATAAAAGTAGAATCTTAAGGGTGAAAGGGAGGTGATCTTCCAACCTCAAGCCTATAGGATGCTAATGGAAGGCTTACACCTATTAGACAAGGAAACTGGAAAAAACCAAGGCAGGGAATACCTAACCTTGGGTCTAAGGAAGGGCATCACCCAACCTTAGGTCTATAGGATGCTGATAGAAGACTTACTCCAAATAGGCAAGAGAACTCGAAACCAAAGTATGGAATACCCAGCTTTGGGTCTAAGGAAGGGCATCACCCAACCTTAGGTCCATAGGATGCTGATAGAAGACTTACTCCTAATGGACAGATCAACTAGAAACTAAGGTAGAGAATACCTAGCCTTGGGTCTAAGGAAGGGCATCACCCAACCTTAGGCCTATAGGATGCTAATAGAAGACTTACTCCAAATAGGTAGATTAACTGGAAACCAAAGTAGGGAATACCTAACTTTGGATCTAAGGAAGGACATCTCCCAACCTTAGGTCTACAGGATGCTGATAGAAGACTTACTCCTAGTAGATGGATCAACTGGAAACCAAGGTAGGGAATACTTAGCCATGGGACTGAGGAAGGGCATCACCCAACCTTAGGTCTATAGAATGCTGATAGAAGACTTATTCCTGATAAGCAGATTTACTGGAAAATAAGGTAGGGAATACCTAGCCTTGGGTCTAAAGAAGGGCATCACCCAACCTTAGGTCCATAGGATGCTTATAGAAGACTTACTCCTAATGGACAGATCAACTGGAAACCAAGGTAGGGAATACCTAGCCTTGGGTCTAACGAAGGGCATCACCCAACCTTAGGCCTATAGGATGCTGATAGAAGACTTACTCCTGATAGGCAGATTAACTGGAAACCAAAGTAGGGAATACCTAGCTTTGGGTCTAAGGAAGGGCATCACCCAACCTTAGGTCTACAGGATGCTGATAGAAGACTTACTCCTAATAGACGGATCAACTAGAAACCAAAGTAGGGAATACCTAGCCTTAGGTCTAAGGAAGGGCATTACCCAACCTTAGGCCTATAGGATGCTGATAGAAGACTTACTCCTGATAGGCAGATTAACTGACAAACTAGGATGGTGCTACGAAGGGCGTACTCCACCACTAGCGAATGGTCATGTAGGGAGGAAACTTGCTCCACACAGAGGACCGAAACTGGCAAACTTGGATGGTGCCACAAAGGGCGTACTCCATCACTAGCGAATGGTCATGTATGGAGGAAACTTGCTCCACATAGAGGACCAAAACTGGCAAACTAGGATGGTGCCACGAAGGGAGTACTCCACCACTAGCGAATGGTCATGTGGGGAGGAAACTTGCTCCGCACAGAGGACCGAAACTGGAAAACTAGGATGGTGCCACGAAGGGCATACTCCACCACTAGAAAATGGTCAGGTGGGGAGGAAACTTGCTCCACACAGAGGACCAAAACTGGCAAACTAGGATGGTGCCACGAAGGGCGTACTCCACCACTAGCGAATGGTCATCTGGGGAGGAAACTTGCTCCACACAGAGGACCGAAACTGGCAAACTAGGATGGTGCCATGAAGGGCGTACTCCACCACTAGCGAATGTGAATCAGGATGGTGCCACGAAGGGCGTACTCCACCACTAATCCGCAAGTCAAATGCCAGGGTGATGCCACGGAGGGCGTACTCCACCACTAGTAGGTGAGATCCTAAGGGAAGGAACGATCCGACCCTAAGGACAAGGCGAAGAGCGTTAAAAAGTGAAAGAACTTAAAAAGGAAAGAATCGAGTTGCGAATCGAGAAAGGAGATTTTATTAATTGATAAGATGAGCTACATCAAGCATAATATTTCTTAAGGAAACGCCCATTGACAGGTAACATTGGGTAATTTTCCTTTACAATCTACTAACTGATATGAGCCTCCTTCGTAGACAGTCTCTATAACAAAGGGTCCTTCCCAAGTAGGTTCAAATTTTCCTCCCAACTTTCGATGGGCTAAGATAGGCCTTCGAAGGACCAACACCAAGTCTCCTGCCTGGAAGGTCCTAGGTCGCATTAGCTTATCATGGGCTTGAACCATATGGGACTTATATAACTCTAAACTTTGTTGAGCTTGGAGACGTCGCTCTTCAAGGCCTTCAAGTTCTTCCAACCGCAGTTTTGCATTTTGTTCATTCGTGATTTTATTCTGAACTGCAATCCTGAGCGAAGGGATTTGTATCTCCAAGGGTAGAACGGCCTCAGATCCATACACTAGTGCAAACGGGGGGGATTGGGTAGGGGTTCTATAAGTGGTATGATAAGCCCACAAAGCTTCCATCAACTGCTCATCCCACTATTGTTTGTTATCATCAAGGGTCTTTTTAATAATTTGCACCAAGGTTTTGTTGAAGGCCTCAGCCAATCCATTTTGGTAATAGATCGCCGAGTATCTCCAATCAATATTATGGCGCCTCACAAAACTGTTGATTTTTGTAGACTTAAATGCGGACCCATTATCGGATATGATTCTGCTGGGTACGCCGAATCGATATACGATATGGTCACTAAAGAATTTTAAGACATGGCGTGATGTCACATTGCGTAGGGGAATTGCTTCCGCCCACTTTGAAAAATAATTAGTCGCGCTAATATGAAACGATGACCTCTCGCGGAGGGAGGGTCAATCGGCCCAATGATATCTGTGCCCCAATTCTCGAAGGGCCACGAGGCTATCGTAGGGTGTAACACATTAGGCGGCTGATGTAAAACAACACCATGGACCTGACATTGATGACAGTGTTTTGCAGTATTCATGCAATCGTCAATCATTGTAGGCCAGTAGCATCCAAGTCTTTTAATCCTCAATTTCATTTTTGGACCCGATTGATGTGCACCTCATAGTCCTAAATGAACTTCATTAACAATCTTCAGGGCTTCTCGCTGGTCCAAACAGCATAGCCACATGTGATTGAGGACCGACGGTACAATAAATTGTTGACTAGTGCGTACGATAGGGCACATTTCTTAATTTGGTTAGAGAGTGATTTATCCTGGGGAAGCTTCCCTTCTTTAAGGTAGTCAATTAAGGGTCGTCTCCAATTGCCTTCTTCGTCGGTTGTCGAAGAGGCAGAAGGATCTGAAGGGGAGTCTTACTAATGTGTTCCAAATCTATAAGAGAGAGGGCTTTATGACCCTGAATCTCTATAGGGATAGAATCCTCCTCAGGACATGCAAATTCCTTTGCAAGTTTCGCTAAGGCATCCACCGTAGAATTGCTTCCACAGGGAACCCTATACAAAGGGCAGTAGAAATTTGTTCCAACAAGTGAAGTGTGTACTGGTGGTATCTTAGAAGATTAGGATTCAAGATTTTATAAGTTTCGGCCACTTGGTTAATCACCAACTCGGAATCTCCAAAGATCTTAATCTCTTTAATTTCCATTAGAATTGTAAGTTCCAAATCAGTTATCAGAGCTTCGTATTTAGCCTCGTTATTTGTGCAGGGCTCCGATAAATGGTAGCAAAAATGCATCATTCCTTTTTCCGGCGTTATGAAAATTAGACCGACTCCAGCCTTTCCAGAAATTATAAATTGTTTGGTCGCATTCCTACGGGAGGATGCTGCTCCATCAAAGTACATTTTCCAGACGGCCTCGCCAGATTCTCTCAAACTCATGATTTGTTCGTCGGGTAGATCATCGTTTAGAGGAGAATCTGTCGGCAGTGGGTGTGCTGCCACAAAATCGGCAACGGCTTGTCCTTTCACAGCACGGAGGGGAGTGAAAGTAATCTCAAATTGCAGTAATATCATAGACCAACGGGCTAAACATCCTGACAACATAGGTCGGGTCATAAGATATTGCAAAGGATTAACTCTTGAAATCAAGCTGATTGAGTGGGAGAGCATGTAGTACCTTAGTTTCTGAGCTGCAAAAACCAAAGTAAGACAATGCTTCCCAATTGATGGGTATCGAATTTCAGTAGAATGAAGTCATCGACTAAGGTAATAGAGAGCATTCTCCTTCCCTTCGTCATTGACTTGAGCCAACAGGGAGCCTAAAGACTCATCTAAGGATGCAGTGTAGAGAATTAACGGATTTCCCGGAATTGGGGCTGCCAAGACTGGCAGATTAGAAAGGTATTGTTTAATGTCATCGAAAGCATTCTGGCACTTCTCGTCCCATACAAATTTAGCGTCTTTTTTTGCAAGGACAGAAAAGGGTTGACATCTCCCGAAAAGATTAGAAATGAACCTCCTTATATAAGCCAATCTACCTTATAGAGACCTTAACTAAGTAAGGCTCTTAGGAGATGGCATATTTAAGATGGCTTCAATTTTAGCAGGGTCGATCTCGATTCCACGATGCCTCACTACGAATCCTAGGAATTTCCCTGAGGTGACGCCGAAGGCACACTTCAAAGGGTTCATTTTCAAATCGTAGCGGCACAACCGCTCAAAAACAACTCTTAAGTCATACAGATGAGCCTCTTTGACCTTGCTCTTGACAACTAAATCATCAATATAGCATTCAAATTGATTATGAATTAAGTCGTCAAAGATACGGGTCATGGCCCGTTGGTAGGTTGCTCCGGCATTCTTTAAGCCAAATGGCATCATCTTATAACAAAAGATTCCAATAGGGGTTCTGAACGCAGTATTTCTCTCATCTTCTATGGCCATCTTGATTTGGTTATAACCCGACGAGCCATCCATGAATGAGAAAATGGCATGTGAGGAGGCAATGTCCACCATGAGTTCTGGTATTGGTAGAGGGAACTCGTCTTTAGGACATGTCTTATTCAGATCCCTATAATCAACGCAAATCCGAATTTGACCATTTTTCTTTCGGACCGGCATGACGCTGGCCACCCAAGAGGGGTATTGTTCCTCTAGAATAAAGTCGGCTTTGGCCAATTTCTTAACTTCATAAACGACTTGTTGTTCAATTTCAAAGTGCATGCGTCGAGGAGCTTGTTTGACAGGAATGGCATCGTGCCGAACTCCAAGTTTATGAACTGCTACCTCAGAAGGTAAACCTGGCATTTCGTCGTAGGTCCAGGCAAACCAGTCCCTGAACTCAGACAAAAATTGAATCAAATCTTTGGTTTCACCCTCGCTCAATAGAGCACTTATAAAGATTGGAACGGGGTCATCATCGGTTCCCAGGTTAATTTCTTTTAATTCATCGACTGTCAATTTAATTTCTTCTTCTAATTCAGGGGGTGCATCCCAAACTTGAAGGTCATTGGGATCATCTAAAGTCTCCAAACAAAGCCCATCAAGAGCACAGAAAGGATCTGTAGGGACATTTGGCGATTCAAGATGGTAAGTTATCATTAGGCAATACTCATCGTCATCGAATGAAGTAACGGTTCCAAAGCCAATACCACTTTTAGGATTATCCTTAATTTTTGTTTGCCAAATAATTTCGTGGTATCTAGCCTGACCCTTAGTCCATCGGTATGGTACGGAACCTTTAGAGAAAGTATTTTTCACACAAACAGGGAAGTAGTCGAAAGGCAATTCCATTAATTCATTAAAATCTGCCTCCTCAAGGGTTGCATCACTTTCATCCCTTGCGGAGGAGGAGCCAGGAAAGAATTTCTGGACTTTCTTTACTTCGTCGTTCAAGTTGGGGGCCACTTTAACTTCTAACCTTGCAATTCTGCCAGCTGACAGTGGGGTCAGAGAAAGGGCCTCAATCCTTCTACTGAGCTTTTCATACATTGTTAATTCAGGCTCGTCACTTTTCACTTTTACAATTTCTTCCTTAATGTCACTGTCCTCCTCTAAGGTGAGATCAAATTTTGGAGAAGTATTTGCATTTTTATAATTGAGGGAGAAGGCAGAACCTTGGTCCTTGGATTCAACATCGGAATCCGATTCCAAATCAATATAAACAGGTGCTGTTCTCCTTTCTGATGAAGCACGGCCTCGACCTCGTGCCCTTAAGGCCATCCTCCCACCTCTTTGAGGTAATGCGTTTGGAGGCCTAAGGACGACGATGTCGGAGTCATCTTCACAACTTAATTGTATCATTTCTTGATCAACAAATTTTTATTTTTCTTTCTTTTGATTGGACTTTTGTCCATCCAACTTCTCCTCAATTTTGATTTCTAACTTAGAGCGGGACGAGGACCCTTTTGGAACATAATATGTAGCATCTTCGTAGATTCCGATTTCTTGAATAGAAAATGGTTGCAGATCACCCTTAATCACGTGTTCAATGCCATCTCGTCGATACTTGATGCATTGGTGAAGGGAAGATGGAACCATTCTATATTCATGAATCCTAGGTCTACCTAAAAGAGCATTAAAGGACGTCGCCGAATCAATTATATGAAACTTAGCTTCAGTTTTCAAGTCTCCTATTTGTAAGAGCAAAGTGATTGAACCTAATGCCCTCTCGCCCTTTTCATTGAGCCCACTAAGAATTAACCTATCGGTTGAGAGCTTGTTAATATCAACTCTAAGGTATGCGAGGGTCTTTAAGTTCATTATGTTGACCGATGCACCCGGATCAACAAGGACTCTTGATAACTTAAAGTTTCCCACATCTACAGTAATGTAAAGGGGACGATTATGGTCGGCAGTTCTCAAGAGCAAATCTTCGTCTAAAAAGGTAACTCCAGGAACCTCTTTGAAGTAAAATGCCTCATCTTTTGAAGTTGAAGCCAACTAAGTTAAGCAAATCTCGGGGTCGAGAAGCGCTTTAATTAATGACTCCCTCATTTCTTTGGAGAGAAGGAGGGCATCATAAATACTCAATTTTGCTGGCAACTTCCTAAGGTGGGCTAAAACGTTGTAATCAACCTTAGGAACGACAGACTCAAAACCCGGAGGAATTAAAGGAAATTTTGGTTGTTGAGGGGAATTTGAATTTAGATCTTCGAAGGGAATTTGCTTGCCTTTCTCCTGAGGGGGAAGCATATGGAGTAAGACTTTACCGCCACGGAGTTGCACCTGCTCGATATCTTCGGGAGGGCAAACTAGGGTAGTGTCTACGCACACCATAGGTGTTGGATCATCACTTCCCGAAAGCGAGTCAGAATCTGAAAGTTCTATTAAGATAGGATTTCCTTGAAAGTTGATTTGAGGGAAATCACTTTCAAATAAAGCTTCACATTCGACCTCTTCTTGAATAGCTGATTCAGGAAGGTCAATCTCTTTGATATTAAGGCTTTCTTCACCAGAATTTTGATTTAAAACATGAGAATCATCAACTTACATTTCATTTTCATGGTTAATCATCAAGACAGAAGCAGAAGAATGTTTTTAATTCATCTTCTGACCCTTCGCCTTTGATGGGGCAAAGTAAAAGTCAGATAACAAAAGAGGGGAGAGGGTTTTAACACCCCCGTCCGCCATCCTAATACATCTCTCATCTACACACTTACTCTCTACAAAATCAACTTCCTTTTCTTTTAAGAATTTAACAGTAGTTCCTGTGACTAATGGAGAGGAAAGTGGCTCAACATCCTCCTGCGAAGCGTCCAGGTCAACCTTCCACACAGGGGCCTGGGCTATCGTAGTCAGCTATTGAGAAAGACGAAAAGACTTGTTAATCGACTTTTTAAGTGCCCGGGACAAAGCAATGTCCCAACCATCTTCAACAAAATAAGGAGAGTTAAGAGGGTTACCTGAAATGGTTTTAACTGAAGCTTTCTCTGGATCGACCAAGTATTATTTAGGAATTATAATATTACCTTGGGTGTAGTTCCTCTCAAGCAAATCTTTGAACACAACACAATCTTCAAGAGGGTGACTAAGCATATGGTGGTATGGGAAATACTTGGGATCATTTTTCTTACTCTCATCCTCAGGCCTCCTGGCCTCTGGCAGCTGAAAATCTGGTTTCTTTAACAGACTCCAGAAAATCTTCTTAACTGATTCCCTTTTAAATGGATATGGTTTTGCCAATCTCTCTCTAAAAGGACAAAGTTATGATCTCTGGTGTACTAAGGAGTGATCTGAAAGGACTGTCTCTGAGCTGGCTGTGGTGGCGGTGGTGGAGGAACACTGGGCTGACTAGTCATTGGCCTCTTTCCCTTGTCGACTGCCGACACTACTGCCTTTTTCTCAAAAGTCTTAACCAATCTAAGACCTTTCTTGTCTTCAGACTGCTCTCATAGGAATGTCATCTTATGAGCCTCTTCCTGTAAATTGCTAGCCTTATTAAGAAATTTTTCAAAAGTTTAAATGGTGAAACCCTTTAGGAGAAAAGCAACAGAGCTGTGGATATTCTTAAGGAGGATCTCCACCGCATGTTGCTCTTGCAACTGGGGTTCACACTTCATCGAGAGATTTTGCCACCTCAAGATGTACTCAACCAGAGACTCTCCTGGCTTTTGTTTCTCAATAACAAGATCACCCATAGTAGTTCGTTGTTGCGCTCCAGAAAATCTTTTAAGGAAAAGATTTTCTAGATCGCTAAACTTTTTACTGAACCATTGGTCAGATCGGCGTACCATTCAAAAGCGATGCCAAAAAGACTACTTACGAATTGGCGAAATAGTAGAGCATCTAACCCTCCCGCATTGCAACAACTCTCTCTGAAGTGGGCTAGATGCTGTCTCGGGTTTTCTATTCCAGTGAAAATTTTAAAAGTGGGTGGCACAAAGCCTTTTGGGTAAGGAACTGAATCATATTATTTGGGGTAGGGTCTACCCTTTGGAATAGATGCGGTTCCTTGGGAAAAGGCTAAGGCCTCCCTTACCTGGTCCTCAATTAGTTGCTTAATGTCCTTTTGAGGCAGAGTTGTAAGAACAGGGGGAACTGTAGCTGCTGCTGGAGATGCCTCTGGTAGGCAAGAAGGAATCACTGGTGTTGACTCGGGAGGCTTAGAACTAGATTCTATTTTCTTAACCTTTTCCACGATCTCTCGAGCCGTTTGTTGAATCTTAAGTGAATCCTTCCCTGACTTATCAAATCTTTCTTGCATTTCTTTGACTTGTGACATCATAGTTGTCAATTGGTTCTCCAAATCTTTAATATGCTCTTCACCCCTAGCCCTTACAGACTCATCTGAATCGGACCCGGCAACCTATCGGTCATCATCTCTATCAAGCTGGAGTCTACCAGGTTCGGCCTCCTTGTTGGAACCTCTAGTTTCGACCATGGAGACTCTATCAACATAATCATCTTCCTCTCTGAGGAGGTCATCCAGGTCTGGATCAAAAGAAGTCATTCCCTCTTTATTTAACAGAATATTTCTTATTTCTTGATCTACCTCCTCAACAGGTCTATCCCCAATTGACTTAGGATCGATGGGTAAGTATCCCTTGTACTCAGCCATGTCAAACAACTCTTCAGAATCCAGGAGAACAATGATTTCTGTAAGTTTTGGATTAGGATCTGGCTGAGACTCTGTAACTGGCTCTTCTTCTATCTCAAGATCTAGGTCAATTCCTTCCTTCTCGACTGTCCCAAGATCGGTAGTCAGAGAAGTGGCATTCTCTACAGGGAGAGGGACATATACCTCAGGAGGTGAAGCAGGAGCTTGTAGAGAAATAGCTCCTACATCAGGTAGAATAAGGTCCTCAGACTCTTGTGTAGGAAGCCTAGGAATGACACATAAATCTAGGCTGTCAACCACTGGATCATCAACTGGAATCATCACTGAATCAGGAATTGGACTGACTGGAAGAGAACTATCTACTGCATCAACTAGAGCACTAGGTTGAACATCCATCGACTCAATCAAAACTGGAGGAGATTCAACTGGAACTCGTTGGAGTTGGAGAATAAACTTTGGGGTTCTTGGAGGTGGTGGTAAATTCTCCAACTTAGTTCTTTTTGGGACAAACTTCTTCTCAGGGGATTTCAGAGTTTCATTCCCCTAAGGTTTGACAACTAATGAGGCCAACCTTACAGCTCTGGAAGGGGGTACCGGGGTCTACCAATAGAATGGTGGCCTCTCTTGGACCCAGTCTTGGAAGAAGGAGGGCGTTGCGCCCAGTGGTATCCATCAACTAGTACTTAGGTGGCAGGCTGTCTGACATACTTCTTATTTCTCCTAACAGGTTGTGGAGTCAGATTCTTCGCCTCAGACGCCTCTTCTTTTAACACTTCTTTCTGGAAGCGATGAGAGATCACTCCCTTCAACTGTTTCATGTACTACTCCTTTGTTTGCCCAGATTGTGCAACAAAGGTATGGATTATGTTTCTCAAAGCCCTTGTTTTCTGCAAATGCTTTTCTTTTGAAGTCTTTTTAGTCGAGTAGTCGACCGGGCACGGTGGGGAACGAGCTATCCTAGCTATCCTCTCCTCCTCTTGAGTAGAAGCTAAGGGGTAGAAGCGGCTTCAATTCAGAAGGGGAGAGGAAGCATGAATAGGTAGCTCCTCATCAGCCTCAGGCTCTACTTGAGCTAAAGTCTTAAAAGGCACAATTCTCTTTGCCTTATAGATCTTCTTTCTAAGCCTCATCAAGTAGTTCTTCTTTTGATTCTTAGTAGAAAAGTTAAGTCCAGAACTAGATCCTTCTTAAAAAATAGATTTGACTTTAGTGGGAGGCTCAATAAGTGGCTGAGTTTGTTTCTAGTCATCACTAACCACTGGCAAGGTAGGTGCAGATCGTACAATCAACTCAACCACTGGAGGAACTTCCTTACTGGCATCAAAACTAACAATCTGGTGTCCGTCCATAGACAGCTCATGGGTACTGAATCCCATTCCAAAGATGATAGTGCTCCCTTGGTCATTAACAGTTGAGGACAACGCTCGGTCGAAAGAGAAGATCAATTTGCCAGCCATTTGAATTTTTTGAAAGTTAAAGAAAGGATTTGAATTAGATTTCTTTTAAAAGAAGTGGAAAGGAGTTTGTTATTTTGAAACTTGAGGCTTGTAGAATAGTCTCAACCTTCCAACACATGTTGAGTGGTAAAAAAAAAAACCCAACACACGTTAGAAAGATAAAGAGACCAAATACATGCCGAAAGGAAGGTCTTCTCAAAAGGTCAACATATGTTAGCCCATAAGATGGTTGTATGAGGTAACATATGAAGGTTTGGAACTTGGAAGACATTGTTATTATCTTTCATTCCACATTTTGAAGGGAATTTGAAATTTAAACGATTTAAGATGGGGTTTTTTCTACGAAATCTAAAACACAACGGGCAAAGTTTCCCCTTGCTCGAAGGCTTATGGAATTGTAAGAAAAACCCAAGTAAAGTAGATAGTCTAACCCTCCTTACTCCTAAAAGTTCAAGGGGAGTAAAGGGATTAAGACTAAAATACTTCGAACTTTCTTAAAGTAAAAAATTTTCAGAATCCTTTCAACTTGGAAAGCAAAGGTATATTAAATGTGATATTTGTTAATCAAAATTTTAAAGAATATTTGGAGACCTGATTTGACACTATCGCCTTATAGGAAATCTCAGGGCAGAAGGTCAAAATCAGGACGATTAAGTTAGCAAATGACAAATTTTGGGAGGTAGAACCTCTCTTTTAATGTTTTAAAATTGTTTTTTAGATGTTGGCCACACTCTCCCAAAGAAGAAATGGGTTGAGGGACCAACGGAAGAAAGATAGTTAAGACTACCGATGAAACAAAATTTCATTCTTATTAAAGATGGAGAGAGATTTGTCCCACCGGGCGTGCCATTTTTTTATTGGTGGAATTTTGAAAAACATGTTTTGAAAAATATTAGTTTTCTTTGGGAGTTTTAAAATTGAGATTGAACTCTATTTTAGAAGTCGAATCAACTCGTTCAAAAAAGTATATCACCCCGAAGGACGAAAATAAAATTCCATAACGGCGTTCAGACTTAGAATCATGAAATTCATCTTGAATGCCATGGCTAGATTCTAAAGAGAACTCTACACGGCCCAGAGGGGACGAGGTAGAGTTCAACTGAATAATCCAGTTATAATAATCAAGGAGTATGATTGCCGAATTTATATGCAAAGCCTTATCAAAGAAGGATGTATCTCCCCAAAGGGAGATAACACCTTTCAATGATAATTCTTCTAATATGATAGCGGCAATCATTTTTTACTTTTCCCAAAGAAATCTAAAAGGGTTTTAAAAAGATTAATTTTAAAATCAGGTATGTGGGGTTCCAAATCTCCTACGAGCGCAAGCTCTCGTAGTTAATTACATCGTAGGGAGACAGAGTCCCCTACGAAAACTCTCGATTAAAATAAGAATAAAATTTTGTTAGATTTTTTAGGAGTGATATAAAAAAAATTAAATGCAATCTTTTAGAAAATCAAGAGAGAATGGATCAAGATTGAACATTTATTAACAGAATCGAGGGAAGAGAAGTAGGGGACACTTTGAGATTCCAGAACCATCCAGAAGTGTCCCAACTTAGTCTATGTGTTGGGCTTTACATTTTGGATTGACAAGAGATTTATTTTGAGTTGAGCATTTTATTAGAAATTTGAGATTATATTCCCGAGATTTGGGGTCTTATAATCAAAGACCTGCCCCGGATCCTCTAATTTGGACGCTGGACCACAGTCGTCCGAACCTAACTAATGTAGTGCAAAACTTGGACTTACCCCGGCCTTGATTGGGGAGCCAGCGAACCACCTAGCCGATTTAAAAGAGATGAGTCGGGTCTTTTATGAAAGAGTGGTAGGGATGTTGTACTTAAAATTTTGGGGAGTTGGGGCCGACATCTAGAAATTTTCCTAATTGACTTATGTTGGGTGCTAAAATGCTAAACTGATGCAATTAAAATTTTGACTCTTTTAATTTGTATCTAATACGATTTATGCTGGTCGACAACTTCCAAATCAAGTATGCTTGAAATTTTAAAAATATGCTTATAAAATAATTTTTTAGAAGACTGGGCTTCCCCAGGTCCAGCACCTCGTCCTCATAGGTCAGACTATCCGGACTCTACTCGCAGGCGGGGAAGGGTCTAAAACAAGGGAAGAAGAAGTGCAGAAATATGCATGCGACCCCAGGGTCGATCCCCGGCTAATTCCCTAGATTCGTTATCTTTCTATGTTATTTAGACTCACTAAAATTTTAGACATTTAAGGTTATGAGTAGAAAACTTTCACACCCTCACGAGTCTCACGTATCCAGGCGAAAATAAAAGCGGCACATAATAGCCAAAAAACTAAGAAAAGCAAGCAATCCTAAAGGCAATCAATTCATCACATCAAATATTAACTAATTAATAAATGTCCAAAGGCAAAGTTGCCCTACTTATTACAAACCAGAATTATGCAGAAAGTAAAGTGGCCGGGCACCACTAACAACAACCCGAATTCTAAGCCTAGTAATGACGCAAGTAATTTTGAGTGGGATATTCTCAATCTTCAAGTTGTTAATCTTGTTCTTCTTTGGACTCCTTTTCTTCAAACTCCTTGGATTTTTCGTGGTAAACTACCCAAATGGATAAGAGGGCTCTTCCCTTTTAAGGGGAAGGCCACTCTTTCCTCTTTGGGTATAAGAGAAGTGTGATCCAAATTTAGATTTCCAAATGGAAAAAGGAATACTTCCCAAAAGGGCATCCTTTCCTCTTTGGAATCCAAGCTTTGAACCAATGTATCCCAACTCAAAATTAACTTTCACAACACTTGACAATTATACAAATTACGTTTGTATCAAAAATAAAATCTAGACTCACCTGCAGGGTTATCCTAAGCAGTTAATAAATAAGAAGTAGTTATTCCCAAGCAGTTATATATGCGCAAAAAGGAAAGTAAAACACACTGGCCACGCTCTTTTTATTTAGGGGCTTTAGCAGCTAAAGCACCTGTGCAAGCATTTATAACAATTAACAATAATAATAATTTTTTTTTATTTAGCCCCCTTTTACTGCCCTACATGAGCGTGGCCACCTGTAGAAAACTATGTGAACATGCATATCGTACCTAACCTAAGGGTAATCTATTCGCTAAACACATCAATCTATCCACAGAGTGCAGAAAAGTAAGTAGACACAGCAAAGTAATTTCATCCATAATATGCAGTGAAAACTACAAAAAATATGGCACACAGCAGTAAAGTAAACACCGGCCTAACCTAGATCTAAAGTTGGTTGTCCTAGCACATCATCTAAAGTGTGTGTAAAAAGGTCGTGTGGCTGGGTTAAGTCCTGAATTGGGTGATTAATCAAGGTTGTCTAAAGTTCTGGGTTTGTTAAGGCTTAAAAGGGAGGTTTGAGTTAAACTTTAAATATTAAAATATTAGGAATTTTAATATATGTATATTTTAAAAGTTAATTGACTACTACCTTTATTTCACACCGAGGTCGTGAAGTTTATTTCACCTTCCTTGGGGCTAAGCTAATAGCCTCGTAGGCCTGGGTTACCTAGTAGCAGTCGTGGTTAATTAAGTTATTTTTAATTGGTTGAAATTAAAAGAGTAAATTAATATTAAGGGGAGTTGATTACTGATTTTAATGGGTTGGTTGAGAATTTTAATGACCTATTAAAAGAATTTTAAGAGGTTGGAGAAGTTAACAGATTTTAGAGGGTTATCCGGATACGTTAACTAAAGGGTCAAAACTTGGCTTTCAAAACTAGGGTTAATCTTAAGGGTTTCAGACTTTTAATAAATACTAGACATAATTATGAGTTGTTAGGCAGGTGGTACACTCAATTTGGAGTTTTTTACGAAAAGTTATGATTTTAGAAGTTCTGGCCCGATTTGATCTAAAGTCACCTAAGATGTTGAGTCCATGGTTTTAACTAAATTATGGAGGTTTAATATTTTTAGGGAATGATAGATTCTAATTGAAATCATTAACCACTAAGTTGGATTAGTCAAAATGTCTCTATAATTAACAGTGAATTTTAGAAATTTTACATATTCGTAGGGATTATCAAATTAGTACGACAAAGGGGTCTGCTTATGGGTTTGAACCCAAATGAGCCATAAACTCCTTGGGATCATATCCAAAGGTCATAAATGACCCAAGGATAGATCAATAAGTGTTTAGAGCCCTTTTGGGATTTTTAAGATTTTTAAGATTAATCAAAATTGGTTAAACCCTAATTACCTAAGGATCAAGCTAAGACAAATCTAGGAATCAACTTAAGAGGATTTCAATTCTTATTGATTAGGGGATTAATTAGGGACAATTAAGGACATTTTAATGGATTTTACAAGTTAAGAATAGTTCATAAACAATTAACCAGGGTTAAGGCCATTTCTAAGAAGGATTTTTTAGGCTCCTACTTGGGGATTCAAATGAACTCCAAATTTGATAAAATTTGGACCATAGGATCACCTAACCCTAAGGACTAAACCCACCAAATTTGAGCTCAAATCGAGTACTCTAAGGTGGTTAACCAAACTACCCAAGGTGAGCTCTAAGTCACCTTCAAATCACTGTGGGGGTCTATCCTAGGCTTGGATTGAGGAAAAATCAATGGCTCTACACTCCTTATCCTACACATCATCAGCACACCAAAAATTACACCCTCAATTCCATTGGATAGGTCTATATCCCCTCTTGAATTTAAGGGTCAAACCATGACCCTTAAACTTAAAAGTTAGGGAAAATGCCCTTGAACAACTTAAAATGGTTAGATAAAATTTGGACATGTCAGAAACATGCCCAATTTCAATCTCCCAAAATTCCAAACCTGGTGGACTTGTATTTTAAAAGTAATTAAAGAAATTCATAAAATTCTCAAATTGTAATTAAGCCTAAGATTGATCTAACCAGCTTCTAGAACTATAAGGGTTTTGTAGAGCTACATGAGACCTTTCTAATGAGCCTAAGAACACCTAATTTGGATAAGTGTGCAGGGAGTTATGAATTTTTGAAGTTCCCTTGAATTTCTGAATTTATTAATCCGGCAATTACACAGTCAGCAACCGTTGACACGTGCCGCGCGTTGATTCGTTAGGCAATCATAAGCGCTAATGGTTAACGGCCGGGTTAACCAAAGCTGTTGGACGGCGGATTGAATGGCTGGGATTAACGACGCTCCGATACCGTGGGATCTAATCTGAGCCGTTGATCAAGATCAACGGCTGAGATTTCGTCTTCAACCTCCCGCTCGTATCCGAGACCGCAGGGCTTCTCCGGCTTGATCCGGGCGATCCCGCCGATGAAATCCGATTAAATTTCACAGGGAGGATCAGGACGGTGGAAACCTTCAATCCAACGGTGGAGATCCGTTGGGGTGAAGGTTTCCTTCACACTTGACCAGACTACCTAGCTAGGGAGCTCGGGATGGAGAGATTACCTCAGAGAAGGCCTCAACGAATGAGCTTCTCTATCAGGAATCTTCAGGGGATGATGGCGAACAGTTCCCCTTCAGAGGTCGGGACCGGAGGACGGCCGGAGGTGCGACTTCGAGCGGGACGCCGAGAGTTTTTCACGGAAGCTTGCTCGAACGGAAGGAGGAATCGATCTGGGAGCTCGAAGGGAGCGTCTAGGAGTTCGAAAGAGCTCTGGGAATCGATCGAGAGCGAATGCCAATCCTTCTGGACGTCTGGCGAGCTCAAGGGTATTCGACCACGTTTTGGGAGCTTGGACGGCCGGGATTGAGCTGGAGAGGGCTCGGATCACTGCCAGGTGGACGATGGCGACGTCCAAGGGAGATCGTGGGGATCAAACTGGTGGATAGCAGCCTTGAACCAGGAATTGTCTGGGGGGACCACCGGAGCTCATTTCCCATTGGTTCCGACCGCCTCCGGCCATGGTCTGGGTCGGGTTGACCGGGGGAGGCCGATGGGGACGTGCTGGAGCCAAGGGTGAAGATAATTTGGTCTGGGGAGGTCTGGATCGAACTGGTGGCTGAATTGGACCCAAACCTACTTTGTTCGAGTTGAATTGAGCTCGATCCAGGTCAGGTCAGACCCTGGGTTTGGTATGGGAGATAGGTCTGGGTCTGGTGCACTCAATGCAGGTGGCAATTGGATCCAATTTGATCTGGGTTAAAAGATGGCTCGGGTTGATCCAAAACTGCTCAGTTCGGGTCGATTTGGGTTCAACCCAAGTTAGGCCAGACCCTAAGCTTGAGGAGGGAAGTGGGTCTGGGTCTGGTGGAACCAATGCAAGTGTTGCGGGTCCAATTTGTTCTGAGTTGAAAAATGGTTTGGGTCCAAGTGTTTTTGGCTACTTTGGGTTAGCCTAACTCTTGACCCAAGCAAGCCCAAGGCATGGGCTGGCTGGAGGAGGTGTGTTGGACCTAGGGCCGCCTATGAGAGGTGTTGATCAAGTTCAATTGGACTTAGGTTGAGAGTTGGCTCAATCCCAAGTGATTTTGGGCACTTTGGGTTAGCCTAACTCTTGACCCAAGTGAGCCCAAGGGTTGGGCTGGTCAGGGGAGGTGTATTGGGTCAATGGGAATCCAATGACACCTTGATTTGGATTCAATTTGATCAAGGTTAAGAGGTGGCTCAAGGGAGGCTTCTTTTTGGTCACTTGGGTCAAGCCATATGGCTAATCCAAGTGAGCCCAAGGCTTGGGTCTCCAAGAGGGTCTCTTGGGTGCCAAAGGGGTCATCCCATGCATTCAAAGGACTTGGAATGGGCTTGGTTCAAAATTTTGAAAGGGAAGGGGTGTATGGGTTAATGGGTCAAACTTGGTTGACTTGGTCAACCAAGTTGAGCCAAGGTCTGGGTTTGAGTTCAACAAGTTGGGTTTGATATTTGAAACTCATTGAAAGTGGTTTCAAAGAGTTTGGAGTTGATTTGATTTGAAATGGTCATTTAAAATCCCACAAGGGTATTTTGGTCAATTTTGACCCATTGGTCAATTAGGCTAAAAGATGGGTCTAAAAAATGCAGTTTACTGGGCAATGGGTTATAATCAAGAGTCTGGAAGTGATTGGAGGCTTTGAAAAGGACTCCAAGATCGAAATCTCCAAGGTGTTAAGTCCAATGGCATAGGCTGTAAATATTTGATGGTTTTATAGCCTTTGGATTTTAATTCAGATTCTGGGGTTAGAGACCTCAGAATGGGCTCAAAATTTGAGGGTGACCTCTAGAGAGATGTCTTATCACTTTGTAAGTGATAGACCCTGAATCAGAGGCCATTTAATTGGGTTTTAAAATATTTGAAAAATCATTAAAAGGGGTCTTTAGGACAGGGCCTTAAGACTTTGGATTTGAGTCTGGGTTTATGGATTTGGATTGGATTTTAAGTTTGAATGATTAATGTTGGAGTATCCAAATCATTTACAATCATGTGGTGATTGTTAATGAATGGATAGGGTCAAGGTTAGATCAAAGGTAGGATCAAAGTCTAGATTGAAATATGGGTTCCCAAGTGGATTGAATCAAAGTTTGGATATGTTTGAAATTTGAATTAATTGGGATTTGAGTTGAATGAAGCTTGAGATTTAAATTTATTAAGGGTAGGAATTAAATTGAAGTTGGGGTTGATCAAAGGTAGGAATTGATTTGAGGTTGAAATTGATCAAAGGTAGGGATTGATTTGAGGTTGAAGTTGATCAAGGGTGGGGATTTATTTGAGTCTAGATTGGTCCTAAGATCTAGAGGGGTTCTAAGATCTAGGATCTAAGGGAATCCTAAGCTCTAGAATGGATTCTAAGGTCTGGCTCTAGGAAAGGATCCTAAGGTCTAGAATGGATCCTAAGGTCTAGATCTAGGAAAGGATCTCAAGGTCTAGAGTAGATCTTGGGATCTAGAATTAATCTGGAGTTTGGAAGGGCCTTAGTGACCTCATACAAAAATGAGGTCAACACTCACCAACTGACTCTCTTGAGTGTGTGTGTGTGTGTGTAAGGTTACACAGCTTAGTATCCATCATATACATGACTGAACTCAAGAAAGGTAAAAATATATTGATGTCGAAATTATAAATAGACTCAACTCTAGTCTATCCAATCCTTAGCTAATTAAAGTTGTAGGTGAACTATAAACATAAAATGTTAATGAGAAGGGCAACAAAATAGATATTCAATATTAAAAATTAATAGATATTAGTAGTATGGAAATAATAATATTTTTTTTTCATCAAAATCATAGTGCTTGGGTTTAAATCTACAATAATCTCCCCTTTTTAGATGATGACAAATATTATTGCTAAATATATTTAAGACACTTTGACCTTCTCTGAAACTTACCCTTAGAAGATGAAAATATGATAATAAAGAGAATTTAAATTTTATATATTTTTATATTTATTTTTTTTATAAAGAAATATAAGCAAGACATAAGTTAAATAAAAAATAAGTAAAACAAGAAATTGGTAAAATAAAAAATAAGTAAGTAGGAAACTTGCTTCATTAAAATAAAAAGATGCAAATAATTAACTACACACTATTACTCCCCCATTTGACATCATCACAAAAGAGAAAACCACATTAAATAGAAATAAATAATAACACAAGCTAAAAATCATAAGGACTCTAATCAGGTGGAGTTGGTGACTGAAACAATTGACGAAGAGAGGCAAACTATTATCCAAAAAAGTCATATCTTGATTATTTGCTGCTGCTGCTAAGCTATGTTGGAGACAAAACAAGCTAAGTCTTCTTCATGTTGCTACTGCTGGTCTACTATGTAAGAGACAAAATGGGCCTCCCGCTGATCAAAGCTCGGAACCAGCTAATCAGTCTGAGATTGGTGGTAAATAGTAGTAGGTTCTTATAGTTATTCTTCCTTTCCCTCCTCTTGCTTGTGGTCATTATATCAAATGTTTTGGTGATGAGCACTGTAAAGGATGTGGAAGGAGCTATTGGAATAAAATACTAGGAGGTGATCAGATGGAGTAGGAAATTAAAGATTATATTTAGACTCAAGGACAAAGGCAATGAGATGTCTTAAGGCAAGGTTAGGCTTTCTTTTATGCCTAGGATCTCAAATGCAAGTTAGATTGTCAAGATATTGAATTATGAGATAAGTAGTATTAAAGTCAATGTGAGCCCTGATATAATATGTAGCAAATGAGAGAACATGTGTAATATTAATCCTATCACCAGTTTTAAGAATAATAGAATTTTGAAGTATCTGTTGGAAGATCTTAGCATCTTGTACTAATGTGTTGATATCATGAACATGATAGTAAAATGTGGATTCTCTAAGAATAATGTGAGCTTGGGTCCAATTATAGCCAGGATTTGAGGCCAAAATATGAATTTTGTTGCAAGTAGTTTAAAGGTGAAGAAATTCATGGAAGTCTTGGTAGGTTATTTCAATAGGCCTTTTATTAACATAAGACTAAAGGACAATAACTTCAAAATTAATTTGAAGGCTTGCAAAAAATTCAAATATAAGTTAAGAATTCAATGGACAGGCAAGGGTGAGGATGAATGCATGAGTGGTATGGGAAAATAGATTGTGTACCTGAAAGTTTTGAGTCTCCTGGTTGACAATTTTGGAAGGAGTTATTCCATCTATTTTATATCAATTATAGGCCTCTCAATCAGCAATCTTACTAAGTTTAGGATTGATAGTACATCTAGAGGAACTACCTACAAGTGCTCGCGAATGCTTTCCTCTAGCTATGGATATATCAAAAGGGTAGGAAAAGGATTCAAAGAGTAGAAATATGTGAAGAGAATGAAGAAAGTTCGGCTATTTAAAAAAAAAATTGTCATATCATAATGTACGATCATGAGAATGTATAGGATGATTGAATGCAATCAATTCATTTAGATGATTAGTCAAAAAAGGTGATCTTATCGTACAGTACAATCTGAAATCGTACTGGACAATTAGAGAGAGAGCATTCGGTCCGAGGAGTCACCTTGTACAATAATTAACTCATTAGTTCATACAGTACAAACAGATGGATCATACTATATGATGTATTATTAAAGATCATACTGGTTGAATTCAATTAGGCCAATATTTTCTTCCACGTTGATCATACAGTACAAAGATGAAATTGTATAGTATGATCACCAATAATTGATCAATATTAACCATTGTATGTGATGTGATCCGAGAGGTGATATTTTGCTCATACTGTATATTATGATATAAACTATATTGGATGATGTGAATAAAAATTTGAGAAGCTAAAGGATGGAATGTGATGATCATGAAGGGTCCAAAACAAAAATAAAACAAGACTAACATAAAACAAATTGGAAAAGACAAAGAAACCACAAAATAAAAATAAAGGTTTTTTTAGAAACGATCACATACATGAAATGAAAATTTTACCTTATGATTAATGCAGAATACTCAGTAAGAAATGTATTGAGAACACTAATATCTAGAAAGATTAGAAATTTGAATTTTCTTAACCCTAGGTCGAGCTCCTTACGGGTTAAAGTCATTTAAAAAAAGTCTAATTTTAAAAATAAATTAGAAAGAAAATATATTAGTTTTGAACTTCTTTTCAAAAATATATCTAAGAGAATAGCATTTCAAATTGATAAATCAGAAATCATTATTTTTAAATTCAGGTGTGGATGATATTAATTGGCACACAAATTTATCTAAGATTTAAAGATTTGAAAGGAAGGGAAGCTAACTCTTTGTGGGATCATTTTGTGCCTCTTTTATCAATATTTGTCCACTTTGAACATATTTTGAGTTTGGTTATATTTTTTGAGTCTATCAATTTTGGAGATCATTGAGCATCTTTTCAATTTTTTGGGCTCATTTTGTATCTTTTTTTGATTTTTTGCAAACTTACTTCCTTTCTAAGTCTTTAAAGACTCTCAATTGAGAGATTATATTTTAAATATAAGAGAAAAAGAAATCACTATCATATATATGGAAGAGTAAACCACAAATAAAACCTGATCCATTTAATATTGATGAATACCTTGATTAAGAATATTTGAAATATATTCATTGATTTTAAAAAAATATTTAAATGAGATAGGGAACTATAGAAAGATGAAACATATCTTTATTTCTTGGTTCAATTTTTAATTTGAAATAGATTTGTATTCGAAAAGAAATTATATCCCTAAAGGAGTTAGAGGAACAGAGATAATCTTCAATTTTTTCCCTTAACTATTTTAGAGTAGTCAATTATTGCTTACAAAAATAGGTAAGATTTTAATTTAAAGAAGTTTTCAATTTCTAAAGTAAGTAGTGATCAGATTCTTAAGTTTTAAAAGAAATAAATAAACATATGCATAAAGAAAAAAAAACAATAGTTAAAAAAAAAACACTAAAATGACAAAAAAAAAAAAAAACATAAAACATAAAAGAACAATAAGATTTCATATTTTGAAGCATGAATATCTATGACACATAATCTTGTTCTTAAGGTGCTGAAGGTTTCAAAAGCCAGTGGTTTTATAAAGATATCTGGAAGATGATTTTCAATAGCTACATGATGTATCTGTATGAATCCCTTGGTGACATGGTCCCCAATGAAATGGTGTCATATGTCTTTGTGTTTGGTCCTGGAGTATTGGATTAAATTTTTTAAAATGTAGATGACACTATTATTACCACATAAGATTGGAATGTTGCCTACAGATAGTCCTAAATCTAAAATTTATTACTTTAACCAAAGTACTTGTGCTATAAAACTTCCTAAGTCTATGTATTTAACTTATGTAGTGGACAAGGCTACTAAATTCTAATGTCTACTGAACCAGAAGACTAAAGATTGTCCAATAAATTGGCAGATTCCAGAAGTGCTAACAAGCCCAAAGAGATCCATATGATAGACTTCTAAAGGTTTGCAAGCGTTAATGTTCTTGATTGAGTGGAAGGAGAATTTAACTTATTTTCCTAGCTGACAGGCATCACATAAGTGGTCCTTAGTGAATTATAGTTTGGGTATACCTCTAACTAAGTCTTTTTGGGTGATTTTTATATGATTTTTTATGCTTTCATGACACAATCTCCTATGCCATAATCAAGATTCATCATTAATAGTTTTTAAGCAATGAGAATTAGCATATTCAATACAATTCAGATCAAACATGTAAACATTGTTAATTCTTTTTCCTTACAAAATAGTTTTTCCATTTAAGCTTATTATGAAACTGGTGGATAAAAATTTCATGCTAAAGCCTTTATCACATAGTTGGTTATTGCTAAGTAAATTATATTTTAAGCCATCTACTAGTAAAATGTTTTCAATCATAAAATTTTTTGAGATGATAATTATAATTGATCTAACCACCTTTCTAGTGGTGTTATCCTAAGTGTTGCCTTGCTCCCTGTCCTAGCCTCTAGCATGATGATATGTTTTACATCTTCAGTTATGTGCCTTGGACATTTGTTGTCCAGGTATCACATACTCTGAATAGGCCTTTAATGAGAGTATCCCTACAAAAGCATCAAAGGTTAGAATTAGGAACCTAAACAAGTTTGTTTCCACCTTCCAAATTAAAGAATGAGATGATTGTATACTATGTTATGGTTTATACAATTTTGGTCTCCACACCAAATATATTCTACGATGGATAATGCAAGTGTAGGAGAAAAGTCCTAGCAAGCCACAAGAAAAGCACCTAACTCTTGGAAATGTATTCACTAGTCTATTTGGGTTATGGAAGGAACCTTTTCCTAGGTTTAAATGATGCATGTTGTTGCAATAATTTATGAAATTATGCAAGTTTAGATGATTGTTTATTTTTTTAAAAATTAGTTATTTCCACTTGCAAAAATTTATTTGCACTTTCAATAATTGAGTTATCAATTTTTAATGCATGCTCCATATCATCATCAGCTTCATCTAAACATACTTTCAATTCTTTGATAGAATTTTCTAATTCAATATGATATACTTTCAAGGAATCATACTCACTAATTAAGTAATATGCATTTCTGTTCAATGCATAAAATTCATGAAGAAAGTCCAAATGATTATTATCCAAAGTAGAGTGGTCTTTTCTAAGGCATTCATGTTTTTTTTGTAGAGTTTAAAAATAAGAATTAAGACATGCATACATTTTATGTAGCTTCCTATATGCATTATAATTTTTTTAAAAAACTTTAAATAGTTCA
>JACXSL010000245.1:27500-29084 GCA_019514585.1 Dendrobium officinale
TCTCTCTCTCTCTCTCTCTCTCTCTCTCTCTCTCTCTCTCTCTCTCTCTCTCTCTCTCTCTCTCTCTCTCTCTCTCTCTCTCTCTCTCTCTCTCTCTCTCTCTCTCTCCTCTCTCTCTCTCTCTCTCTCTCTCTCTCTCTCTCTCTCTCTCTTCTCTCTCTCTCTCTCTCTCTCTCTCTCTCTCTCTCTCTCTCTCTCTCTCTCTCTCTCTCTCTCTCTCTCTCTCTCTCTCTCTCTCTCTCTCTCTCTCTCTCTCTCTCTCTCTCTCTCTCTCTCTCTCTCTCTCTCTCTCTCTCTCTCTCTCTCTCTCTCTCTCTCTCTCTCTCTCTCTCTCTCTCTCTCTCTCTCTCTCTCTCTCTCTCTCTCTCTCTCTCTCTCTCTCTCTCTTCTCTCTCTCTCTCTCTCTCTCTCTCTCTCTCTCTCTCTCTCTCTCTCTCTCTCTCTCTCTCTCTCTCTCTCTCTCTCTCTCTCTCTCTCTTCTCTCTCTCTTGCTCTCTCTCTCTCTCTCTCTCTCTCTCTCTCTCTCTCTCTCTCTCTCTCTCTCTCTCTCTCTCTCTCTCTCTCTCTCTCTCTCTCTCTCTCTCTCTCTCTCTCTCTCTCTCTCTCTCTCTCTCTCTCTCTCTCTCTCTCTCTCTCTCTCTCTCTCTCTCTCTCTCTCTCTCTCTCTCTCTCTCTCTCTCTCTCTCTCTCTCTCTCTCTCTCTCTCTCTCTCTCTCTCTCTCTCTCTCTCTCTCTCTCTCTCTCTCTCTCTCTCTCTCTCTCTCTCTCTCTCTCTCTCTCTCTCTCTCTCTCTCTCTCTCTCTCTCTCTCTCTCCTCTCTCTCTCTCTCTCTCTCTCTCTCTCTCTCTCTCTCTCTCTCTCTCTCTTCTCTCTCTCTCTCTCTCTCTCTCTCTCTCTCTCTCTCTCTCTCTCTCTCTCTTCTCTCTCTCTCTCTCTCTCTCTCTCTCTCTCTCTCTCTCTCTCTCTCTCTCTCTCTCTCTCTCTCTCTCTTCTCTCTCTCTCTCTCTCTCTCTCTCTCTCTCTCTCTCTCTCTCTCTCTCTCTCTCTCTCTCTCTCTCTCTCTCTCTCTCTCTCTCTCTCTCTCTCTCTCTCTCTCTCTCTCTCTCTCTCTCTCTCTCTCTCTCTCTCTCTCTCTCTCTCTCTCTCTCTCTCTCTCTCTCTCTCTCTCTCTCTCTCTCTCTCTCTCTCTCTCTCTCTTCTCTCTCTCTCTCTCTCTCTCTCTCTCTCTCTCTCTCTCTCTCTCTCTCTCTCTCTCTCTCTTGCTCTCTCTCTCTCTCTCTCTCTTCTCTCTCTCTCTCTCTCTCTCTCTCTCTCTCTCTCTCTCTCTCTCTCTCTCTCTCTCTCTCTCTCTCTCTCTCTCTCTCTCTCTCTCTCTCTCTCTCTCTCTCTCTCTCTCTCTCTCTCTCTCTCTCTCTCTCTCTCTCCTCTCTCTCTCTCTCTCTCTCTCTCTCTCTCTCTCTCTCTCTCTCTCTCTCTCTCTCTCTCTCTCTCTCTCTCTCTCTCTCTCTCTCTCTCTCTCTCTTTCTCTCTCTCTCTCTCTCCCTATCTCTCTCTTGCTCTCTCTCTCTCTTGCTCTCTCTCTCT
>JACXSL010000041.1:0-17867 GCA_019514585.1 Dendrobium officinale
CCAAGAGATCGTCCAGGACGATATTCGGGACGATCAAACTTCGTCTCTGTTCATCATATGGTATGATCCGGTTCGTACAGTACGACGTTCAAAATTTAATTAGGCCTGGATTTCATGCACTAATTACGGGTTAATTTAAGTAAGTATTAAAAAATAGATCGTACAGTACGAACAAGTTCGTACAGTACGAACGGCGCAAAATCACTTACTCAAATTAAACTACGGCTAGGGTTTTGGATCTGAACATATCGTACAGTACGAATATATTCGTACATTACGATCTATTCACAGAATCGTCCACATAGCTCTGATCGTACGGTACGAATTAAAATCGTACAGTACGATCTACAGAGAAGAATTTCTATGACATTTTGCATTTAAAAATAAACTCTCCCCCTGTGTGTGTGCATGGTTGCTCTTACTCTTATGCATTTTGTGGCCAGACTCAATAAAATAAAATAAATAGAAAAATATAATGTTTGACTCATACTCCTTATCTACCCGATCTTGAGTCTTCCTTTCATCCTGAGTCAATTATGATCTTCCTGAAATGTTAGTACTCAAGGACAATAGCAAAGAAAATAATATTCAATGAATAGTTGTTCCAAAACACTCATTATTTGGCATCATCAAAATCTCAAACTCGGGGTCATGGGTTGCAACAAATATAATTTGGTTCATCCTGATCAAGAGTTTGAAGAACCGCTCTACTACAACGACAGATAATTTAGAGTAATCTTCAGTAAAGATGAACCAAGTAAAACACATGTCATTAGTGATACTGAGGAAGAACATGAAGTTGCACCTGCATTTGTTAATGAACCAAATTATCAGGATTTGATTCAAAGATTTAATCATTTAGAGACTCACTTTGATCAAAGGTTTAATCAAATTGAAGCTCATATGCAGCAATAGGATGTACAGTATGCTCAAGACATGGGGTTTATGAGAGAACTAATGAATGATATTAGTACCAACGTGCTTATGATGAGTACTTATTTTAACATCTTTGGTGCTGCTCCTCCTCCTCTAGATCAGGGTCCTTCTGAGTGACACTCGTACTAGATTTTATGTGTTTCTTTAGTTGTTGTTTTTGTTTTTATGGGTTAGGAAAATGTGTTGTACTATCATTTCCTTAGATGTTTTGTTTTTAAATATAATGATGTATTGATATCATATTCTTAGATTATAATATCTTTCATTTTGATATCAATATAAGTTATCATATTTTGCCTTTAATCTTATTTTTGAAATGTGTGTTAGTCTATGTGACAATCGTTATAATTTTTAATCAAAAAAAGTACTATACTTTGAAATGCAAGTTAAAATTAAATTCATTAGAAAATCTAATTTTTTAAATTTATGTATTACTTATAACATGATGTAATTAAGATTGTTAATTTCATGTCTTTTATTTAGACTACATTAATATCTAATATTAGTATTGCAACTGTGATGTTTTCTTATTTTGTATTTCACTTATCAATAAATAGTTATGTACTTAGAAAAATTTGAAATTTTTTATTATTGATTTTGGAAAGATCAAAATTACTCTTGAAAAATGTACAAATGTACAAAAAATCAAAAGGAATGCACAATTATTCGCAAGTTGAAAAAGAGGCACAAAATAAGCCCATAAATGAAAAGATGCACAAAAATGTGCCACAAATTTCAAAAAGATGTTCAAAGCGCCACATGTGATAGTTATTTATTTCCATTATCTTTTAAGCTCTTAATTCAAGTTGATCTTCTGTACATTTACATTCCATATTAAAATTTGAAATTTATAAATTTTCTATTCATCCTTTTTATAATGACTTTCTCTATTTTAATGTCTAAATTGACCCATATTTTTGATATAAACTATTTATTATCAATGTTATATCACTTCTTAAATTCTATGAATTATTATGATTTTCTTAATATTTTGATTTTATTTGCAAAATTTATTTCAATCAGTTTCAAAGATCAATTATCAAAAAATTATCATATGACTGCTTACATTTCTGGTCTTTTTCTTCTTCTCTTTTTGTTGTTGTCAAAAAGGGGAAGAAAATATTGTTTGTTCATATCTTTCACTCGTTTGTTTTTTGTATCCTTATTCGTATTGTATTTCTGTTTGGTAGTAGTGTTTTTGTTGCATTTTTTTAATTAAAAAAAGGGAAAAAGTTAAAATTATTGTGCAAAGCCTCCTTTTTTTCATATGATCGTCAATTAAGGGGGGGTTTAGGAGATTCTTAGAATTTGAAATTATACGTATAATAATTATTTTTCCATCATCAAAAAGGGGGAGACTATTAAGAGAGTTGCTATTTGCATGTTTTACATTCTTGCAACTTGTATAGTTTTGATGATTCCAAATATTATTATTTTATGTATTGATATCTCCTAACTCTTTTTGAAAGATTTGTTTTTGCTCTTGTGTGAACTAACATTTTAGGAAAATTAAACTCCAGACTACTGAAGACTTCAAATCAAATTTAGCATGAGATATTTTATGAATTGAAGCTTGTACTTTTCTTTGAATTAAGTTTAAGAGGGAGTGATTGTAATTGAGTGAATAAATACACACACATTGAAGGAGATCTTTAATAATTTATACTGATCATACGGGATGAACATAGTTCATACAGGACTATCAAGTCAGTTATCTCCTCTAAAGAGCATTGGAACGAACATGAGTTGAAAAAAAATTTTCTAAGTCCTGATCGTCCAGGACGAATGTTTAATCATCCCAGGACGAAATGTTCTCTAGAAAATTTTTGTTTAGACGAAATTCATATTCGTGCGAGGATGAAATTCTCTCTGGAAAATTTTTGTCCAAATGAACTCAAATTCGTCCCAGGATAAAATGTCCTCTAGAAAATTTTCATTATGAAATTCATATTCATGTCAGGATGAAATGCTCTTTGGAAAATTTTTGTCCAGACGAATGCAAATTCGTCCTAGGACGAATTGCTCTCTGTAAAAATTTTGTCCGGACGAACTCATATTTGTCCCAGGATGAAGTGAACCGACTCTTCAAATTTTGGTGACGTTCTGCAAATTTTGGGAACCGACCTATGGTATAACTATTCATACCGGACAAACCTAGTTCAAACGGGATGATGCTCGGGTATGATTTCAGTTCTTACCAATATACATTTGGTCCATTTCCACAAATTTAAGTAAAATTGTCCAAGACGATCCATGATCGTATGGGACGATCAACTTCGTGTTGACTTGAAAATTTACAGTTTTTGGACGGTTATTCTTGTCTTTCATTTAAATAGTCCAATTTAGACTGTCACTTAATCTTTTTGCCTACTGATCTTTATGCCTATTGAAAGACGAGTCAAGGAGAGAGTGTGAGAGAGTGTTCGAAGGAGGATTTTTACTACTGGAGCGTGAAGGCTTCACTTATTGTTCAAAGGTAAGAATATTTACATTTGATTTGTGTTTACTTCACTCTTTTCTCTCTTCCTTCTAGATTTTTTGTGAAAAAGATCTGTCTAGGAGATTCGGTTCTCTGCCGACACATGGAGAGTTTGAATAGCCGAAGGGTTCTCTGCCCATACTAGGAGAGTGTGAAAGGATGAAGGGTTCTCTGCCCACACTAGGAGAGTGCGGAAAGACGAAGGGTTCTCTGCCCATATTAGGAGAGTGTGAAAGGACAAAGGGTTCTCTGCCTACACCGGGAGAGTGTGAAAGGAAGGACGGTTCTCTGCCAACACTAGGAAGAGTGTAAAATGATGATGGTTCTTTGCCGCACTGGGTAGTGGTGGAAGAGAGTTTTGTAAAGGCTTCTCCGCCTTGCTGTGGGTGCAAAAGGAAAGTCACTAGTGGTATTAGACCAATACTCGGAGGGTGCCTCCGGGGAGTGGATGTAGGTCATGTTTGACCGAACCACTATAAATCTCGTGTCATTTATTTTTTCACTGCTTTTTATTTTTCTATTTTACTGTTTCAAAATTGTGGTTGAAAAATGTTTTCTATAAAATTCACTAAAGTTAATTTTATTGATTTTAAATTTTAAAAGAGGGATTAATTTTTTTTTAATTACCAATTCACCCCCCTCTTGGTTAGCCGCTGGGACATAAGCTTAGGTTTAACAAACTAATTCATATTGAACAAGTATCAACACTGCTCCTGTTCCTCCACCTATTCCTCTCCGCCAACACTCTCAGCTGGATCAGTTCGTGAAGAGATTTAATCTAAGGCAGACCCTCTTCAAGACGTACGTTACACACCAGTAGCAACAGTACTCTGAGGATGTGGCCCGATTCGATGCCTATGTTGCACACCAGCAGCAGCAGCATGATCAGGACTTGGCCTGGTTTGGGCATAATTTTCTATGTTTTCTAGTTACTTGCAGCAGCAACCACCACCACCTCCGTTTGATAATCAGGGTCCCTCATTTTACTTGTTTTAGTTTCTTTTTTCTGTAGTTTATTTTTTTATGTTTATTTTAGTTTTTATCCTTTTTTTTTAGTTTCCTCCTCCTTTTTGTGATGTCAAAAGAGGGAGTAGTCTGCTGTATCTTGTACTTTTGATTTTGGAATTTAGTCAGCTACTTTTTGTTATATTATTTTTTATTAGACTGTCATAACTGCTTAGATTTTTCTGATTGAGTTTGTCATTATCAAAAAGGGGGAGATTATTACAAATCTGAGATTATGGGTTAGACTTTTGATGATAGAAAACATTCATGTTTTTCTATGACTGCCTTGCCTACTAACTTTTCAGGTCTATAAGATCGAACGCAACTCAAGACCAGCTCAAGATTGGGTAGATTTAATTTGAGTCAGTCTGTAATTTTTTCTATTTCTTGAGTCTTTTGTAAAAGTGGTTCCTGATGCTAAGTAACCTTACACACACACACTTGAGAGGTTTTCTGTGTTTTTCTGTTTTGAGTATATCAATCTGGACGATATTCATATCGGCCAGGATGATCCGACTAAAAATAAAAATCCTAATTAGGTCATCCTGGTTAAGCAACCATAATTAAGCACATCGTCCAAGATGATACTTGTATCGGCCAAGATGATAAGCTCAAAATAAGAAATAATTAGCCTCCATGATCAATTTAGGTATTCTTTATTTTAGGACATCGGCCAGGACGATCGAAATATTGGCCTGGATGATGCAGCATAATTATGCCTAAATTAATCTGGTAATTATGGAAAGCAATTAAGGCAGATTGATACAATCACATCGGCTGAGCTAATTGTAGGATCGATCGGGATGATGTCCAGGATGATTGACATTGGCCAGTATCTGATGATTGTACTTGAATTTAAACTAATCGGACAGAATGATATTCTATCATCCTAGACGATGTAACCAATTTTCTTCTGATCACCCCAAATCATTCCAGCTGATTGAGCTTATTTTGTACTGATCGACTAGGATAATATTCCTATCGTCCTAGACAATAATGTCGGTTCTTGAAATTCTAATTAAAGGACCCAAATTTCCTCATGCAAAAGAGACCTTTAGCTGTTGTCTTGACCTGAGAGAGCTAAGAGGAAAGGTAGAGAGTGGGAGAGAGAGGGAGGAACTTGTGAGGGGGAGTTTATGAGAGGGATTCACAAAGGATGCTCCAAGCAAGGTTCCAAGTCATCTTCTTTAGTCTTCATCCTTCATCCTTGGGGGTTCAAGGGAGGTAAGCTTCAGCAATTGGTCAAAATTCTCTGCCTAGTATAAGAGGAAGCAAAAGGAGTTGGGTTTTTTGCCTGCTTCAGGAGGAAGCAAAAGGAGTTGGGTTCTCTACCTCATCGGAGTTGGCAAAAAGGAGTTTTTGTGAGGGCTTCTCCACCTTGCTGTGGGAGAAAAATGAGTGTCACTTTTGTAGTGCAATACTAGGAGGGTGCCTCTAGGGAGTGGACGTAGGTCGAGTTGACCGAACCACTATAAATCTGGTGTGATCTTTCTTAGTTTTGATTTCAGCATTTATTTTTCTGCACTTTGATTTCTATGATGATTTTGGTTTTAAGTCCTTGTGCTCTGATTGTAAGAAGATTTTTTAAAATACCAATTCACCCCCCCCCCCCCCCCCCTCTTGGTTAGCCTCGGGCTAGTTCTTAAGGGCTTAACATCCCTAACAAACTTTCATGACAAACTTCCCCTAGGAAAATTTGATCCCAAGTCTTATGAGTGTGTTTTCTTAGCTTATTCAGTTATAGTTAAGGCCTATAAAATCTTTAATAAGAAAACCCTAGAAGTAGAAGAGTTCGCCCGTGTTGTATTTGATGAATAAGATAAATCCTCTAAATGTAAAATTGAAGAAGATGAGGTAGAGGCAATTCGAGTAAAAACTATGACCTTAGGAAAAAGGGTTGAACCTTAAGAAGATTTTCCTAGAGAATGGAGATACTCTTCTAGTCAACCTAAAGATTTAATTTTAGGGGACCCGTTAGAAGGTGTGAGAACTAACCACGGACTTAGGAAGGAGGTTAGTCATTCAACATTCATCTCTATGATAGACCCCACGAGTATAGATCAAGCTTCAGGAGATGAATTCTATATCCTAGCAATGCAAGAAGAATTGAACCAATTCACCAGGAATGATGTTTAGGAGTTAGTCAAGATACCTAAAGAATAAGGTGTAGTTGGAACAAAATGGGTCTTAACAAATAAGGTGAATGACTCAGGAACCATAATAAGAAATAAGGTCAGACTAGTAACTAAGGGGTATAACCAAATTAAGAGAATAGACTTTGAATAAACCTTTGCCCCATTAGCTAGACTAGAAGACATAAGGGTGCTCTTAGGTTTTGCTTGCTTCAAAGGTTTTAAACTATAAGAAATGGACGTAAAGAGTGCTTTTCTGAAATCAAGGAGGCTGTTTATGTTGAGAAACTCCCCGGATTTAAAAGTTCAAAATTTCCAAACAATGTATTCAAACTAAAAAAGGCACTATATGGGTTAAAGCAAGCACCTAGAGACCGGTATGAATGACTTTGATCAATCTTATTTGAAAGATAATTTATTAAAGGTAGTGTGGACACTGTACTCTTTTTTATAAAAGGTTAAAGATGAAATTCTCATTGCTCAGATTTATGTGGATGACATTCTATTTAGATCTTCAGATAAAAATTTATGTGAAGAATTTTCAAAAATAATCTGTAATGAGTTTGGAATGAGTATGATGGAAGAGCTTAATTACTTTCTTGGCTTTAGTGCAAAACAAATGGATAATGGAACATTTCTTAGCCAAAAGAAATACATTAAGGATGTTCTGAAAAAGTATGAAATGGATAGTGCTAAGCCCATGAACACTCCAATAAGCTCCACGATTCAACTGGATAAATACTCGAATGGAAATTCGGTAGACCAAAAAATATAGAGGAATGATCAAATCTCTCATCTACCTGACTACCAATAGACCGGACATAATGTTTATTGTGTATCTCTGTGAAGATTTTCAAGCTGATCCTAAAGAGTCTCACTTAACTGCGGTCAAAAGAATCCTTAGATATCTACTTGGCAACCTAAACTTAAGAATTTGGTATCCTAGGCATAGAACTTCTTTTGAAAACTTAGGGTACTCAAATTTTGATTTTCCAAGATGAAGGGTAGATAGAAAAAGTACCTCTGGTACCTACCAATTCATAGGATATTCTTTAGTTTCTTGGTCTAATAAGAAGAAAAAATTCGGTAGCCCTTTCCATGGTCGAGGCAGAATATATTAAAGTAGGAAGTTATATTGCATAAGTACTATGGTTGAAACAACAACTTCTTGATCTTGGATTACTTGTATGAACCATCTCAATCATGTGCTACAACACAAGTGCAATCCGCATTTCTAAAAATTCAATTCAACACTCTTAAACAAAAGACATAGATATTAGACACCCTTTCATAAGAGATCATGTTACTAAAGGAGATATAGAATTACATTACATAGCTACAGGAGATCAATTGGTAGACATATTCATGAAACCACTAGCCTGTGACACCTTTAGCACTTTGAGGACAAGACTTGGTGTTATAGACATTAATATATAATTAAAAAAAAAAAAATCTTCTAAGGCTTTTCCTGATCGTCACACACTCACTACACAAAACTCGACAATTGACATTTTCTTTATCGTACTATAAGATCCACTCTCGTACTGTACGATATAAAAAAACTACTAAAAAACAAAACCCAGACTCAAATTTCATCTATGTTGATCATACAATATAATACAAGTCTCTGGTCATTCAAACTGTTTAGTACGACATTATTGCACATCGCACGGTATAATATCTCCTCTTCGTACTGTATGATCCACATCAGCATTGGATTGGGATGAATATAATCTGTTTGGTATGTTATTATTGCTCATTATACTCTACGATACCTCCTCTTCGTACTATATGATCCACATCAATGAAATAGATGAGGACGACTTAAAGGGGGTCGGTACAATATAATAGTTATTCGTACTATACGAACACATATTCGTACTGTATGATGCTTTTCGTCAAAGGTCATACTGGCGACCCTCGGGATGATTGAAATCCTTTTGTTCGTACTATACAATTTATATCATACTAAACGATTTGACCATCTTTTCCTAAATATTCATTTACACAACATTATTACCCATCGTATTATACGATACTAGATCGTATTGTACGATAGTTCTAAAATTCTATAAATTGGTTGAATATGAAGCTCCTTTCACTCACTCTTCCTTCACCTCACTTGGTATCTCCTTTCTTCATGAAATGTCAAGCTCTATCAAGCACGATCATCTCGTCATTAGTAGCTCATCTTTCTCTCGTAGTCCCAACGACCATTTCCTGACTCTCAAAAATGAGGAAGCCTATCTTAAATACAAGGCCTGCAAAATTATACCATCTCGAATGCTAAATCAAGCTGCTTTAAATTTTGAGGTAATGAACCTCTTCGTATCCACCACTCTCCAATTCCTCCTTATCCTGGCTTTCCCGTATAATTAAGAACTCTTATTTGAATTCCATGCCAACCGAACCTTCACTTTTGAAACCCTAATCTTCCACTCTTTTATCTATCGACAACACGTAGAAATCACTAAGGCTGATATCGCCCAATATATTGGCCTGTCTATTGAAGGCCCTAGAGCTCATTCCTTCCTCTCAAATGAGTTCGACTAGAGTGCTGCAAATCTAATACTTAGGAATGTAGCTTTCTATCAACACCAACCTCTTATTCAATCCTTAACCTGAAATGCTTGAATTATTCAGCACGTCCTTCACACTTCAATCATACCCAAAGCTTGAGAGTGAATCCGTATGACACCAATCTTATCAGTTGTTACCTACATTATAATTTTAAACACAAAATTTAATGAGGCGGATTTAATTATTGATTTTATCTAAAACATGACATTTGTTTGACTCCCTACAACCTGTAGAAAACAAAATCTAGCCCGTGGCCACCATATAGTTTACATCCTTCAAACTAAATACCAATTAACCTATCCTGGTGAACCCTATAATCTACCAATCTTCTATACGAATGCCTCTTTACGTATTCTATTTCATCGGGGGCAAGAGCCTAAAGAACAAGACTTTGATGAAGAAGAAGGAGAAGTTGCTCCAGAAAAAGCTCATCTTTCACAAAGATGGCATGCACCACCCCAAGGACCTGCACTAGCCTACCCTCACGATGACTTGGACGAACAATTTGACCAACTGCACAGTCGTCTTGATGCTCACATCCAAAACTAGCACCACCAACATAAGGAATACATGCAGTGATTTGGGGAATGCTTCACTTCGATTGATCACTAATTCGAGTCAATCCACCACTACTTCCAACCACCACCACCTCCACCTCCACGTAATCAGGATCCTCATTTCTGAAGTGTATCTATTTTGTGCTATTTTTCTTAATGTATCTATTTGTGCTGTTACTTGTGACTCCTCTTTTTGTTAATGTCAAAAAGGGGAGAAGTCTTTTGTAGTCAGTATGTCCTGTATATATTTTTACTTAAGTTCAATGAAATGCATTATTCTTTTCCTATTTATTTCGTGATGTTTTAGTTAATTAAAAATAACGATATATATATAAAATATCTTACAAAATTACTAATAACCAACATTATATGACATTATCAAAAAGGGGGAGATTGTTGAAATTCATGACTCCTAGTGTGAGATCTTGATGATGATAAATAATATCGTTTGAATTACTATTTATTGAATACTTTTTATTTCTTCTCTTGTCTGTGAGTACTAATATTTCATGGAGATCACAAGTTACTTATGACAACAAGAAGACTCAAGACTGGATAGAATAGGAGTTGAAGTCTATAACATTATAATTTTTCATTTATTATTATTTTTTATTTCCTGAGTCTGACTACAAATTGTATGCAAGATTGAGAAACCATCCCCCTTCGTGCCGACCGGCTTCGCGCCTCCGACAACTTTCCCTTCCTGCGGGTCGGAAATCATGACATTTTGATAAAAATAGGAACTTAACATTATGGCAATAAAAAGTTTGATTCAAAGGGAGCGCGGAGCGTTTCTTTTGCAGTTCATATCAGCCTGAATGAGGAAGTAGAGTAAGTTCTGGCGAATGGACTCAGAATGAGACCAGAAAAGAACAAAGAGGGTTTAAAAAATAAAGAAAATTTTTTCTCTGTTGATCATACTGTAAGTGTTTAAATTATACTGTATGATCTAATCTGGCTGAAATGGCTATCTGTAAACAAGTCATACTGTACGATTGATATCATACGGTACAAAAGGATTCTAATTTTAAAAATCCATAGCAGCCATATTAATTTAAGTAAGTTTAATAATTAAGCGTACTGTAGGATCTAATTCATACTGTATAATCTATTTTGAATACTTACTTAAATTAACCTCGAGATTAGTGCATAAATCAAGGATCAATTTCTAATTGGTTATCATACTGTATGATCGAGTTCATACTGTATGATCAATCGAGGCTATTTTTTATCATCAAATTTTCATACTGGATGATTCCTTGATTATGACTAGTCGTACTGTATGAAGTGGTTCGTACCCTATGATACACAAAGATGAGTTTCATCGTCCCGACAATCATCCTGTATGAACAGAAGGATTTTACATATCATACTGTATGGATGTATATCGTATTTAGATTTTTTTTCCTGTTTGTAAACCTTCGTAATAGGATGATGGCCATTTTGTAATAATTGTACTGTATGATATTGTATCGTACTGTATGATCTTAATGGCTTATTTGAAAATTTTAGGGTCTCTTGGAGCCTCTTTTAAGTATCAAAACTTCTATTTTTTTGGTGTGTGACTGAGAGAGAGGAATGTTATTAGAGATGGATTCCTTGGGAGAGAGCTCTTGAGAAGATTTTAAGGTTTGTTAGAGGAAGGAGAAGGCGGGCTTAGTAAAGGAGAAGGAGTGTGAGAGATCACACAGTTGCTCCAAGCTTGCTGCACTTTACTCTTCCTGTGGCTCGAGAAGAACTTGTGGGAGGCTCTATGAGGGGGAGATTCTTTTAAATCCATGTTCTCTAAGGTAATCTGCCTTCTCTAGGAGGGAGAAAAATGAGAAGGTATGCTGCCATCACCATGAGTGTGACAAAGTGCTTGGCACTCCGCCATGTCGGGTTGGTGAAAGTGAGGTTTGTAAGGGCTTCTCTGTCTTGCTGTGGGGGTTAAAAGAGAACTATTATTTAGTAGTAAAATTCCCAAAGTGGAGGACTCTTAGCAGTGGACATAGGTCAAGTGAACAAACCACTATAAAATCTCTGGAGTGATTTTTCCTTTACTGCTTTTTATTTATGCTTGCATTTTATTTTCATTAAAATTGCTTGGTAAAAATCATAATGAAATTAGTTGTTGCAAATTGTGTTGTGAGCACTCGCTTCTACGTTATTTAATTTCTTGTTTAAGTTTTAAAATCATTAAAAAAAATTAGAACTTCTATTTAGGATTATTTTTTATTGCAATAATTTTCTAATTCACCCCCCCCCCCCTCTTGGTGCATCTCATAATTTCATAATAATCATATCAGCTTCATCAAGTCTATGAGTGAACATGATTAGGTAAGTGACAAAAGATAGAATTTGGGTAGAGCATATCCTATTTCCAGCTTTGGGTATAATGTATGTCTTAAGAATGTATTAGATGATGTAGACATTTTATGTTAAGGATTGGACAAGAGGCTTGTGTTGGTTCAAAGCAACATTATAAAAAACCAAATTGATGGAACTCCAATCAAACTCATTTGTTATGAAAGAGTAGGCTTGAGGTCCTTTAGTAGAAAGTTTGATATGTTCAGTGATGTCTACTTTAATGATTTTGATATTTCGATGGAAAACAAATGAAGTGAGGGTCAAGTTGTCAAGATTTACCCTAAGGTTGGTTAGGAACTCATAGAGGAGCTCAGAGTTAAAGGGAAAGGCCAGGGTAAGTAGAAATTAAAGGGAAGTAAAAGTGGAGAGGCTCATCACCTCAAAATTAAGGATTACTTGATTTAGCTTGCGAGAAGAGTGATCTTGTATGCTTTGAATTTACGAAGGCATCCTCATCTTTAGCAGAAAGAAAATGATCATCATGGAGACAAGATAAAGAGGAGCTTTCCGGAATGATTCGACCACATTATCTTGAGCTAACCACTAAGTAAAAATGAGTGAAGAGAAGTGGAGTGAAGAATAATTGAGTGAATTGAGCATGTTTCCCATCCTATTTAAAGAATTTTGACTCATCATTCAGTATGATTGAAGATGATACAGTTTGATCAAGTAATTATTTTATCTAAATGACCCGTTAGGAAAAGATGGTTAAATCATATAGTACGATCATGATCGTATTGGTCGATATGAATAAAATACATTTGTCCCAAGGGGTCATATCTATGACCTTTGATAAAAATGATCGTGCAGTACGAACAGGTGTTTATATAGTATGAATTACAATAATATTGTATCGATTGAATTAAATTTGTCCCAATGCATTTGGACACATGGATTGTACTGTAGGAAAGGTACATATCATATAGTATAAAGGGAAATAATATCATACCAAAAGATTTGAATTATACGTGTATCATATAGTTTGACTATAGTATTATATAGTATGATGTGTAGATTATTGATCGAATCTGGATCGATGATTCAATAGAGGGCTGTGATCTATGCATTTTGTGATGATCTTACATTATGAATTTGGATATAAAATTAGATATTTTGGGAATTCAGTGTGAAGAGTGTGTGAAGATCACGAAACACCTTAGACAAATTTTTTTTTTTTTATAGTTTTTGTATTTTTTTTTGATCAACCATGAATGTCTATAATACCTAGTTTTGTTCTCAAGATGCTAAAGGTGTCATATGCTAGTGGTTTTGTGAATATGTATTCCAATTGATCTCCTGTAGTTATATGGTGCAATTCTATATCTCTTTTGGTTACATGATCTCTTATGAAGTGATATTTAATATCTATATATTTTCTTCGAGAGTATTGAATTGGATTTTTTGATAAGCAAATTAAACTAATGTTGTCACACATAATTGGGATGGTTCCTACCGGTAGTCCAAGATCTAAAAGATATTATTTTAACCATAAAACTTATGTAGCACAACTCCCTGCTATTATATATTCTACCTCGACCAAGGAAATGGCTATTGAATTCTACTTTTTATTAGAATAGGAAACTAAGGATTGTCCTATGAATTGATAGGTTCCAGAGGTGCTTTTCTTATCTATCCTACATCCTGTAAAATCTAAATTTGAATACCCTAATATTTCAAAGGAGTTGATGTGTATAGGAAATGAAATTCCTAGGTTTGAGTGCCTAGTAGATATTTAAGGCTTTTCTTGACTGCAATCAAGTGAGACTCTTTTAGGTCAGCTTGGAATCAGGAATAAAGGCACACACTAAACATTATATCCGATCTATTGGGAGTAAAATAAAGGAGAGATCCAATTATTTCTCAATATTTTTTCTTCTCAATTGATTTTCCGTTCGGGTCTTTATCTAGTTGAATGGTAGAACTCATGGGAGAGTTCATGGCCTTATCATTGTCCATTTAATATTTTTTTTAGAATATCCTTGATGTATTTAGTTTAGTTAAGGAATGTTTCATCTTTCATCTTTTTTTACACTAAAACTAAGAAATTAATTTAGCTCTCCTATCATGCTCATTTCAAACTCGTTACTCATTATTTTTGAGAATTCATTACATAAAGTTTATATAAAGATCCAAATAACATGTCATCTATATAAATCTGAATAATGAGAATTTCAACTTTTATTGTTTGTAGGAAGAGGGTGGTTTTTTACACTACCCTTAACAAATCCTCCCTCTAGTAAGAATGAGCTAAGTCTTTCATACTATGCTCTTGGTGCTTGCTTTAACCCATACAATGCCTTTTTTAATTTGAATACATGATTTTGGGAATTATGAGTTCTTAAATTCATGGGGTTGCTGAACATAAACATCCTTTTTTATTACCCTGTTTAGAAAAGCACTCTTAATGTTTATTTGATACAATTTAAAGCCCTTGAAGCAAGCAAAGGCTATATGGCTTCTAGTCTAGCTACTGAGGTAAACGTTTCCATAATGTTTATGCCCTCAATTTGGTTATACCCCTAAGCTACTCATTTGACCTTATTTCTTACTATGATTCCTGAGTCATTCATCTTATTTTTAAAGACCCACTTTGTTCCCACCATATTCTATTATTTAAGTCTCTTGATTAATTCCCATACAACATTCCTAATAAATTGGTTCAACTCTTCCTGCATTTCTAGGATCCATAATTCATCCCCTAAAGCTTGATCTATACTCATGGGTTTTATCATAGAAATAAATGCTGAATGACTAATATTCTTTTTATGTCTATGCCTAGTTCTCAAACCTTATAATGGGTCTCCTAAGATTAATTCTTTAGGATGACTAGAAGAATATCTCTAATCTCTATATAATTGTTCATGAGGTTCTACTCTATCACCTATGGTTATGGTTTATACCCTCTGAATGGCCTTTATCTCTTCTTCTTCAAATTTAGGTTCAAAGGACTTACCTGATTCATCAAATACTATATGGGTAGATTTTTTCTACTACTAGGGTCCTCTTATTGAAGATTTAATAGGCCTTACCTACAGATGAACCACCTATGAAGACACCTTCATTAGCCTTGGGATCAAATTTTCCTAATCGAGATTTCCCATTGATTAAGATAAAATATTCACAACCAAAGACATGCAAGTTGGAAAGATTCATTGTTCAACTCTTAATAAGTTCATATGGTGTTTTATCCAACTTTGACTTATTGTTCACCCTATTTAAAACATAAAAAGCAGTGTTCACTACTTCTACCCAAAAGTATCTAAGAAGAGTGTACTCAGCTAACATTGCCCTAGCAGCTTCCACCAAGGTTCTATTCTTGCTCTCAGCTATTCTATTTTGCTGAGGAGTCTTAGGAGCAGAGAAGTTATGCTCTATTTTTATATCTTGATAAAAAGATTTAAATTTTTTGTTTTGAAACTCTCTACCATGATCACTATGGATTGTTAAGATTTCACATCCTAATTTCCTTTGATTCTAAGTGGAGAAAGCTCTAAATTTCTCAAATGACTCATTCTTTTATGCTAGGAATCTTTTCCAAGTGAATCTAGAGAAGTCATCTACAATAAAAAATCCATAATTTTTCTCACATAGGCTAGTTGTGCTAATGAATCCAAATATGTCCATGTGAAAAATTTTTAGTGGCCTAGATGTATTCACATCCTTGATTGAGTGAAATGATGATTTTACTTATTTTCCGAGTTGGCAGGCATCACATAGATGTTCTTTACCAAAGTGTAACTTAGGTATGCATCTAACCAAGTTTTTCCGAGTAATATTCCTAAGTTTTTTCATGCTAGCATGACATAGTCTCCTATGCCATAACCAAGAGTCATCCATTATTATTTTTAAACATAATGAATTTGAATTTTTAATGTAGTTAAAGTCTAACATATAAATATTGTTTATCTATTTTCATTCTAATATAAGTTTATCATTTAAGCTAATCAAGCATTTGTTAGAAAAACATTTTATCAAATCTTTTGTCACATAATTGACTAATACTCAAAAGATTATGGTTTAAACCATCAACTAATAAAATATTTCCAATTATTCTTTTTTTTAGAATTTTTAATGATACATGCGCCCTCCACTTTCCTGGTGGTGTTGTCTCATAAACTCACCTTTCCTCCTGTCCTAGTTTCTAATGTAATAAACTTATTCATGTTTCTAATTATATGTCCTGAGCAGCAACTATCTAAGTACCACATGCTCTCACTTGGTTTTTTGTGAGAGCATCACATAATGTCATTCAAATGTTAGATTTTAAAACCCAAGTGAGTTTAGGTTCCTCCTTATGATTGTATAAATGAGATGTATACATGCTATAATATGATGAATGTAGTTTAGCTCTCCACACGAGATGTGACCCATGGTGAATCGTACAAGTGTGTGCTATGCGACCTAGTACGCCACAAGAGAAGCGCCTAAAAATGGGAAATTGATTCACTAACTTATTTGGGTGGTGATACCTCTTATTAAAGTTGTATGATGCATGCAATGCTCAGGGCTTGTTCATTTGAGCTAATGGGGATGATGGTTTTATTATTTTTAAGTGTTGTAAGTTTTGCTTGCAGACCTTTATTTATATATTCATAGGTTGTCACTTCTACTTTTAAATGATGCTCACTATATCTATTTCCCATGCAAGTTTATCTAATTTCTTATATTCTTTTTCTAACTAAATATGCAATATTTTCAAGAAATTATGTGCATCAGATAACTCAATATGCTTTTTATTTAATGTATCAAATTCATCAAGTAGGAACATGTTATCTCTATCTAAATTAAAATGTTTTTTAACTAATTAGCATGCTTTGTTTGTAAAGTACTAAATTCAATGTTAAGATTAGCAAGCTTTTTATTTAACTTTATATATGAATCATGAATTATTTCAAAAATAACTAACAAATCTTCATATGTAGGTTGACACACCTCATTTTGATCCGATTGATCAAGATTATCATTAGACATTAGACAAAATTTATTACCTCCTCCTCTACTTCTTCTTCTGATAATTTTGAGGCAGAGTCGGCCCAAAATTCCTTCTATGTCTTTAGCTTGCCTTTCTTAAAATTTGGCTTCTCATCGCCCTCTCCTTGGTTTTATGGGTCTGTAAGTTGGGCAATCCGCTTGAAGGTGATCTGGTTTTCTACAATCAAAGCAAGTTATGTTAGATGTAGCTCTAATATTATTTGAGCTTTTACCTTTATTCCAGTTATTTTAATAATGCCTTTATTTTCTTTTCAAAAAATTCTTAAATTGACGGGTCATCAAGGCTATATCATCATCTTCCTCACTACAGAACTGTCACTTTCTGAATTGATTTCTTTTAGAGTCACTACATCATTTTGCCTTTGACTCACTCCTACCTCGTAAGAAATGAGTGACCCAAGAAAATTGTCAATTGAATAAATGTTTAAATCTTTGGACTCAGTGATTGCAATGATTTTGGCATCATAAGAACTTGATAAGCATCTTCAAGTTTTATTATATTTTTTTTAAGAATTATATGTCTCTCTACCTAGTACATGTAAGAATGTCACTATCTGGGTGAACCTAGTGTACATGTTAGATATAGTTTTAATAGTTTTATACGAAAGAGTTTATAGTCATGCAGTAAAATATTTAATATAGACTTTTTAACCTCACTAGTTCCTTCATATGTGATACACATTCTATCCCAGATCTCCTTACTAGTAGCATAGGTGGAGACTCTCATGTAGTCTTCTGATTTCAATACGCAAAAGAAACAATTCAAGCATTTTGAATTTAACTGTGTAAGTTCCCTATCCTCATTGCTCCATTTACTAAATGATAATTGAGTTTTAA